>VUQG01003275.1:0-15369 GCA_015106755.1 Etia nguti
GAAAAGGAACTTGAAATATTTTTAAAAGGGCAGCATTTTTGTGACATTTCTTCAGTACTTTAAGGGTACCCTGCTGCATGTGGACTGCAGGCTGGCTGACATGGACATGCTAAACCTCTGCTTCCTAACGGTGTTTTGGGATCTTACATGTCACTCGTGTCAACAGTCACCGGGAGATTTACTGGCTAATGGTGCCACTGTCGGGACCCCCGCGACTTGAAGAAGCTAAGGCCTCTCAGTCCTCCTCCACCGCACCCCGTCCTGTTCTCACTTACCCTCCTTCCCCTTTCCTCTTCTCTAAGAGCCCTTCAGGGTATTACTATTCTTTTTTCTTGTTTCTATCTCACGTTTCCCTCCGGCCCTTTCACTGAACTCTGCTATTCTCTCATTCTCTGTCTCTATTTCTCTTTTTGCTCTTTATCTTCAGCCTTGATTTATGGTGGCTGATGGACTTCTGGGGTGCAGAGTTATGATGTATGGCTAGAGCGGTTATTCTTATCCGCTCCCACATGGCAAAGCTGTCATTGAGTTACTTGAACTCTGTGCCATGATCTTTTTTTTTCAGCCACACTAGTGACTTTGCTGCAGAGAAGGAAACACTGGTTTGTTGGATTGTTGGTTTGTTTATACATGAATCACTGTGGTCTAAAGTGAAATGTCTCAACAGCTTTTGAATGGATTAGTTTTGGTACAAGCATTCATGACACACCAGCAAGAGTTTGAACCTCCTGGTTTCAGTTGAAGTGCCTCAAAAGATTAATCAGGTGGAGTTTTTCATAATTTTTGACTCAGTTGTCTTAACCAGAGCCTCCTTATATTTCAGCATTACACCTGTAGCTGATGCTACACCTGATGCTAATTTATCTGGTGCCACAAGGAACCATGTATGAACAACAGGGTGGAGGGAAGTGATGTACAATGCAGGGAAGCACTGTATGTGCACTTTGCACCAATACGGACAGCTGCTGATTAGTGCTAAGCAGCAGACCAATAAAGTGCTAAAAGTGTAGGCCACAAGACAAGCCACATTATTTATCACATAATTGCATAAAATAGCTAAATCACTAAAACCCCATATGCGATCAAGATATCCCTTTCAATGTCATTCACACCAAACAGGCATTTAGTATTTAGCGCGTTTAGTTAAAGAGGCTAATTATGCATTAATACAATTTAAGTAGAGATGTTCTTGGCCATTTCCAGTTTTTAATTGTTTTTGGTTTGGTCCAATGTCATCATAATAATGTTGGTCCACGATCAACATTGCAGCTGACAACGTCATGTTGTGTGAGTATTGGGTTAGCATTAGCAAAGAATTTGGTGAATGCTATTAAAATCAATCACTTGCAAACCAGCATGTTAACCAAACTTGTCTAAAGCAAATCTAACCTGATAATATATTTGTTGTATTGTTTAAACTAATGAAGAAAACACTTGAAATGCTCACCATTTGTTCCACAGACAGTTTTATACGAACAAAGGCAGTTTGTATTTTTTCCCCACATTGCAAAACTATAACATCACAACCACGTCATTGGTCAATCCCAGTGTTGACCCTGGACCAACATTATTATGATGATGCAGGAACAACGCCAACACGGGCATTTGAGATACACCCCATTTTAATACAGTGTTTATGTGGATTGACTGAGCCAGTCTATTGGTATTATTCCCTACTTTCACGCTGGTTTTATATTTTGTCTCCAGAGGCAGTCACTTGGTTAGCATTCCAACATTTTAGCCTGAAATATCCTTCAGTACAGCTTTTATCTAGATTTAGATTTATCAATAGTGTTGTTTTGTTCATTATTTTGCTTTTGAACTGTCTGCATGATTTGACATCTACATGTGAGTGTTGTCTAAGTTTATTTGTTTTTGTTTTGTTGTCACTGCCTGCTTTTGTCTTATCGTTCTACACATATTTTGGAGAAACATGAGAATCGGCGTCTGTTATGCTCTTAGATTTCCTTAGAAGTTGCCAAAGTCTGTGTCCTTTGGCACAAGTGTGGCGCACATGGGTCAAAGTGTATGTTTCTCATGTCCAGCTATTTGCAACTTCCTGCAGAGATGTCCTCAGGGTCTTGAACAGACGCTGTGATGCAGACACTTTGATGCGTTGATTCAAAGCACATACTGAAGCAGAACGATTAAAGTCATCATTGCTTCTGAGAAACCTAAATTTTAGATGAATCTTACCTGATCTCCTTTTTTTGTCTGTTTACCCCGATGTTTGACATCCTCTAGATTTAACAGACCACACTTAAAGCCAGTGATATTAAATACTGAGCATAGCTGGCAGGAGTCTCACCAGTATTTATATGAACTGGATGATTGATGACGAAAGGCAATAATGTGATGCTTGTCACTTGATGAGGTTATTCTTAGAAGGTTGCTCTTCCTTGCATCATGCTGGTGAGCTTCAAAGCTTCATATTGACCTTCCTCTCAAGTGATACCTCCAGCCTGACCCACTGTACCACTGCATCTATGTATGGTGCAGGCAGTGCTGCTGTGTAAATATGAGCCGAGGGAGAATGTGCTGTTAAAGGATGCCTTTGCAGGGAAATTCTGAGGCTGCAATGTCCTGTAAATAAGCCATGATGTTGTTGTGCTGGCACAGAATATTTGCTGAGTCATTCTGTTATTCTGTACCTACTCTGTGTTTTCTGATACGCATTCTTAGTGCATGTTAGGAGTTTGTGTCACTCAGCTCGTATAACAGAACACATTTCTTTAGTATTCTTTGCCATCCAACTGGCATCAATCAAAGTGAAGCTAATTTATTAGATGGCTGCTAACAGGAAGACTTGGAAATGCATGCAGCCTATAAAACTTTTCAACCCAGCAGAAATTATAATGATTGTCATTTTAAAAAGCTAATGGAAATGTGAGCGTAGTGAGTCAGTCACTGAGTGTATTGGATTTGATAGCCAGACTAATATAGTATGAGCGTCATAAAAACTGCAATAAAGCAGACCGTCAGTCAAAATTATTCATCATAAGGCACAGCAATCTGGCTCCTATGTTTGCAGCTACTTTTTGTGCAGGTCTTTCTATTTTGGGCAAAGCTAAACCATTTTCATTTATTTCTGGCGTGCTATGTGCAAGCCTGGCATCCTGATTCTTGATTTGCTCAGGCTCATGCCAGCTCCGGCCTCAGCGTCTGACAGCACGCACAAAAGAATTCAGAGAAATGTGGAGGCAGGCAGGCAGGGAGGCACGCCATGGTGGCAGATCTGGCCCACCCAGACTGCGGCCTGCTGTCCCTCTCAGTTGTTCATCCCCTTTTTGCGAACAAAGCCGACACAGGGAGGACAGGGAACGCAGAGGGGGAGGAGGTTTGTGGAGTACATCTGTCACTCTGCTACACATAATCTGGGAGTCTGGCGGGAAGGAAGGTTTCGCGAGACAGGGAGGGACAGACTGACAGACTAAGGGAGATCTTCGCTTTGATGTTCGCAGCCAGAAAACAGTAGTGGTGCTTTCTGCTCCTCCTGAGGAGGTATATATTATAACAGAGAATGACATTCTTCATACTGTAGGACTGAGATGCAGCGAAAAAAGGGAGATGTGAAACAGCCATTTTAAACAGCAGCGACAGTTGTTATTCTGGATGAAATGATTATTAAAAATAACCGTGGACCACGCTGTTTATAACAAGTAGGCAATGCCAGATGTAACTCTGTTGCAAATGCAGTCATAAAGAGACACCACTATACGTCCCCAGTGTAGACCCGTGGCTGTGTACTGGGGCCTGTTGTTTTAAAAGTATAGGATTTGCATTTATTTACTTCTGCAGGTTATTTACTGTTGAAAAAATGAAAATGTAACATGAAGCTAGAATGTTTGTTACTCATGATGGCTAACAGATCATGTCAGCACAAAATGAGCGGCAACATGTGGCTGAAAGCTCAAATAAGTGACAGTCTAATGAAAAGGTCTTTGGCATAACTGTGTTATGTCCTTATATGCTGTGGTAAACCTGCACTAAAGTTCATTTTTAAGTGTGGGGTTACAGTATAACGGACACATTTTGTCTTTTTGTCAGTCCTTTATTTCCAGTTATTCCCTGCTAAGATTTTATATATATATATATATATATACAATATATATATGTGTGTGTGTGTATGTGTACTTTTTCAATGTACAGTATTTTTCTTTAGCTCCCTAAAGCTTACAATACTCTAAATTTAAACTCAATGTTAAAAAATCACATGAACGCATATCCCTTTTCTCAAAGGATGATTGGTGTGTTTCAGGTAGTAACGTAATAAGATATAAAACATGTTACAACTGTCCCCAGCTTTCCCCCTATATGTATAATTATATTTATATCTAGAAACAGTCACAGGGGTGTGGTAAAATGTCACTTTTCAGTTGAATACTGTAGAAATACCTTGTCGTTGCACTTTCGATGCTTGTTATTCAGCAGCTTGTGAAATATCAGCCCAGCACAGTTGGTCTGATTCATAAAAAGTCCTTTGTTTTACTCCTTGTAGTAATGCAGAAACCTAAAGCTGCCTGATTGCTTGGTGCCAAAACAAAAGCAGTTTTCTGTCTTGGCTGTGTTCATTCAATAAGCCCTGATGAGAGACTGAATGAGCTTCTCCTCATATCAGCTCCAAATAGGGCCAACTGCCAGCACACACTTTTTTTTCCAGCACAGAAACAATCTGATGATTCAAGTCTTTTTTTTTATGACTGTACATCAGGCTGGAATTGGTGCATTTTCCTTCTTGAGTGCTGAGAGCAAGTCTTGTCTTTTAGAGTTTTGCTTGTTTAGCAGGTACTGAGTCGATTCTGCTCAGAACACAACAAAGTCGAATGTTTTCAAAAAACCACTCATTCTATTAACACTTGAAGAATTTGGGTCAAGCAAAAACAGACACGATACTTGTTTCCTGTATTTTTAGCCATGGCTGCGGGAAACCTGAGCACGAGCCTGGTGCAGAGTGCTCACCAGGCATTGCCACTCCATTTTCGCAAGGGGATAGCCTGCATTCATGTATCCATCCGTGTACACTAAACAGAATAAGACTCACTCTTTAACTTGAACTCAGTTGTCCACAGTCTGTTTTTCAGAAAGGAATGACAAGTGATTATTTGTGTTTACTATCCCACATTTTCCAGGCAGTTAACTCCATCCAGTTATCATCATTACTCGATCAAACATCAGCTGAATCTGATCATCCTTCTCCCTTTTGGTTCATGTGGATCGTTTCTATTGTGATACGGCCTGGCTTGGCTTCAGCACTGACATGTGGGTGCGAGGAAGCGGCCCCCTTCCCATCCTGAATACCCACACTCAGCTCCCCAGTGTTTTCATTCTCCCCGGTCACATAGCATAAAGACTCCAGCCCCTTTCTTCTTCACTGAGGCAAAACTGAGCTCAATGGTGGTTCATTGTGAGGACAAGGAGAGGCTCCTTTCTATTGTCCCATTGTTTGTTTGTTTTTCATGCTCCTTTGACTGGTGTAATGTCTAGTTCACCTTTGTGTTTTACTATTTCTGACACCTGTATCAAACCTTGTTTTTTTTTTTTTAAATCTTCCCAAACTTCTGCTTCTTCTCATTCAGTCGAGTTCTCTCACTCCTCTAAGCGTCTTTTTTACAGAGTTAGGTCAGCGGGACTGCTCTCAGTGTGACCAGCCGAGCAAAACTAAAGCGAGCCAGCCGTCTCTAACCTCTCTGATCCAGAGAATCCGCTGAGCCTGACCCATTTCAAAAGTCACAGGTCACCAGGCTCGCCTCGCTGAAGGATAAAGCATTAGGCTATTTTACCGCCATTGCTAAAAAAAATATTCCAAGTATGCACAGCAGAACTTATTTGCTTACATATCTCTGAAGCTGTCTGCATTAAGTCAGTGATAAAAACCCAGCTGGCAGTTAGAAGGATTGCATGAGTCATGAGATAGTGTGGATTAAAGACCGGATCTATGACTCTGACCTTTTGATATTTCATGTTGAATGTGTTTCATTTTAGAGGGATAGCCTCTTTCACTCAGTATTTACTCAGGCTCATGATGTGCGCAGCCACACATTAAGTCATCGTTAAAACAGGGGCGGGAAATTAATATTTCCCAAGGGACCACGTGAGAAACTGGGACTGTTGTGGATGGCCTATAAGTAGCCCTCCACAACAGTCCCAGTTTCTCATGTGGCCTTTTGGGGAATATTAATTGGCTGCCCCTGGCTTAATGTATGATAAAAAGTCAGAAATTAGTAGAAAGGGGTAATTGTGCTCATTTTTTCAAAACCAGAAACATGTAATCGTTTGTATATGCTCTTTGAGGTCACTAATAATATCCGATTCATCTCTATGTCCTGGAAACACCCCGCTCCACTTCATTATTTTCAAAAGGAAACACTACAGAGCATGAACAGTGCATGGCCATTTCATTAAAGATAAAACTCTATGAGCATTTTTTTTTAAAAGCAGACAATTTCCATTTTATCTGAGTTCCTAGGCATCCTACTGAGGCCTGAGAATAAGAGAGAGCTGTAGGTAGACATGGATAAGAATCCATTGAAATAACAAGTAATGCAACTCCTCCTGGTGAAGTGAGCTTTAGGGAAGCCCTGGTATTAAGTTATCATGTTTCCCTTCCTAAATTAAAATATCCCTTTGATTCCTTTTATCCTTGAGCCCAGAGCAGATTGCAGTTTATATGCCTCAGTGAGTCCTGATAGGAACAAAACAGATTATTGTAGTCTCCGTCGGAAAGAAGTTTCAAATGAAATGTTAATGCGTTAGGCTCTTTTTTCCCCTGCCTCTCTTTAGGTGGAAATAAACTAAAGCCCCAGCCATTCCGACTCAACTGGGCCTGGATCTCTCTGGAGAGGGAATACTATTTGGTGGATGAAGATGCCAAATTCCTGGAGGTGACGCTGAAACGCAGAGGCTACCTGGGAGAAACTTCTTTTGTCAGTAAGTGTTGGCAAGTCATTTATTTGGCTTCTAATTAACTGCAGGAAACCTAATTACATTTTTATGCTTTAGAAATAATTCGCAGTTTTTGTTTTTTATAACCATAATGTGTTTAAAAATGATTGCTTTTACTATAATATGCAGACATTTTTGTTTGTCATTCCTGATATATGACTTGTCCTTCCTGCATAGAAACGATAGCCGAAGCCACTGAGACATCTGTTTGTGGCCTCTAATTTTAAAGTCAGGATTGTAACATCTAGATGATTTGGAGCCAAAAGTGGCCACAACTGAAAAAGAGAATAAGTTACCAGCTAACAGTTGAATGCCTGATTAGCGAGCTTTATCTATAAACTGCATGAATGCATTGCAGGGACAAAAACACCTCCTAATTAAGCTAAATATTATATTATCAGATAACTGAATTAAATATGCTCCGAGACACCACAAACATGGTTAACAAATCAAATTCAGCGACTAAAGTAAGCTGAGGGTATCCCAAAATAACAGCTGGTAAACAGGGTTTTATGTGTTATGCTACTGTCTGCTTCTACTGTGCTTCGTGTTTTGGATGCAAATATTGTATTTTCTACTCCGTAACATTTATTTTAAAGATTCAGTTGCTTATTTTGGAGATACGTTGAATCAAGCTACTAATATATAAGTAATTAATTTCAACAGCTGCAATGATCCAATAATATAATGGTAACAATATAATGGTAAATGGACGGGTTAATGCTTTTCTAGTCTGCTTGAGCATTCAAAGCACAACATGTCTCATTCACCCATTCACACACATAAGAGCTTTTTTTTCAATGTCTCAGTGCTTTCTATCCAACATTCACGCTCCAATGAACACATCAGGAGCAACTCATGGTTCAGTATCTTGACCATGGATACTTTGGCATGCAGACTGGAGCAGCCAGAGATCAAACCACCAACCGTTTGAGTAGTAGATGACGTGCTCCACCTCCTGAGCTACGGCCTCCCCAGTAATATGATGTAAATGATTTTTAAAGTGCCATCCTCATAGTTACTTTAGCTTCTTTAAATATACAATTTATACATCCTTAGCTACTTAAGCTGGATTATAACTTTCAATTCATTAAAAAGTCTACATTTTTTCCACATGACTAAATTTAAAATCTTGCCTGGAAATGATCCTGAGCATTGTGGGATTCACTCACTTTTAGAGCCAGCTTCAAGTGGCCCTTCAAGAAAGTGCACTTTTTGGTAATTCCATAATGGCCTTATTTTTTAGCTCCTAAGGGGCCACTTGTTTTGTCACTCATAAAAAAGATATGATGGATGATGATACCACACAACCCTTTATTAAACTGACATTTTAACAATGAATTATTACCCACTTTTAAATGTCTCTGTAGACTTTCATGTTATTTATGTGTCCTGTTAAAGGTCAGACCTGCAATAAAGCATGACCATAGCTGCCTTTAGTTAAAATCTCTAAACATTCCTTTTAAGGCTGCAGGGCTTATCCTCAGCTTATCTCTGCAGCCAAACGAAGAAAAACTCCACACTCACGCCACAGACATGTCCCCAAAGGACCAAAGCTTTTTTTCTTGTTTGACTGCTGCTACATTTCCTGTCCTGTCTGTGAGAGAGGTTCAGTTGAATTCATGTATGACATTTCCTAGTAAGGCTTGCATGCTGACCACACACTCGCTGTACAAAGGACAATAAAACTCAAGCTATGTTTTTCTTATTCTGCAGTGTCAGCAGACAGAATATTCTACCTGTTATTGTTGAAATTATCATGTGCACTGTTCAAATATGAAAGCCTGTACTTTGACATAAGCCCAGGAGGAAGCACTGGGGTAAAATTTTGCTGCCACCGGCACTGCTTTCCCTCAGGTATTGCCACTAAGGATGGCACAGCAGAGAAGGACAAGGATTTCCGTGGTAAAGCCCAGAAGCAGGTCCAGTTCAACCCAGGCCAGACCACAGCGACCTGGAAAGTTAAAATCTTCACCGACCAGGAGTTTGAGACCTCGGAGACATTTGAGATACAGCTGTCAGACCCTGTCATGGCGGTACTGGAGTTTCCTGACGTCGCGACGGTGGAGATTGTGGACCCCGGGGATGGTAAGAATCTGGTTATTTTGAGTTATTTGAACAAAATCGTTGTTCTTGGGCTTGATTTGTTATCCTTCAAAACAGAATCGACCGTCTACATCCCTCAGTCAGAGTTCAAGATAGAGGAGGATGTGGGAGAGCTGTTGGTGCCAGTGCGACGTTCAGGAGATGCCAGCCAGGAGCTCATGGTAGTTTGTTACACTCAGCAAGGTGAGGTCAACCTGTTTTTATGAAAACACAATCCATAAATAAATAAAACAGGATGAATTGAAGGAGTGGAACCGTGCAAACCTTTTCTTTCATTACTTTTGACTATTGGTGATATATTAGAGCAAACATTTCTATGTTCATGTGTACGGCTGATTATTTAATTAGTATTTATTTTGTGTTATTTTCCCTTTTTAGTCCAATGACTTCCTGCTGTTAGTTTCCCTGCAAACTGTTCTTTCTGTTCCCATAATTCTTCAGGCACAGCCACCGGCACCATACCCAGCACAGTCCTTTCCTACTCTGACTACATCACCCGGCCCGAGGACCACACCAGCGTGCTGCGCTTCGATAAGGATGAGCGAGAAAAAGCCTGTCGCATCATTATCATCGATGACTCCCTTTACGAGGAAGAGGAGAGCTTCAACGTCAGCCTCAGCATGCCCATGGGGGGTCAGGTGGGCGCCAACTTCCCGTCTGCCAAAGTCACCATTTTGGCAGACAGCGATGATGGTGAGTGCAGCGTTTTATCAGCTGAGAAAAAAAATCATGAATGAGCTCGTTCTTTTCGGACCACCCTCAGACTTGGAGTGTTTGGGTGCGATCTCTTTGTCGGTTTGATAAAGGAACAGATGACAAGAGGGATCTCCAGCCATCATCTGTTTACAGGCAGAAGGAGTGACCTCATGAAATTATTGCATGTACAGTGGGGGAAATTATTATTTGATTATTTGATTGCTCTACCTCCAAACACAGCAGGTCGAGTTAATACCAAAGAACCTGCTTTAGTTTAATCTGACCACAGCACTTTCTCCCAAACCTCCTCTGAATCATTTAGATGTTCACTGGCAAACTTAAGACAGGCCTGTAAGGGCCATGTAGTTTTGGGCTTATTCCCCACCTTCACCTCGTGATCATGCTGAACAGATGACGTAAGATCATGCAGGGAGCTCCGACCGATGCAAGTAATGGTCATTTTATATTTCTTCCATTTCCAAGTAATCACACTGGCAGTTACCACCTTCTCTCTAAGTTTCTTGCTGAGGGTCTTGTAGCTCATTCAAGTCTTGTATACACAACGAGTTGAGATCAGGAGTATCTGTAATTTATTGATTGATTGTAGTCTGCACATGTTCAGTCTGTGGGAGCCAGGATGCTGGCTGGGTCATAGGGGATCAAATACCTATTTCACTTATTTCACTTATTTCAAATGAAACTACCATAAAAATGAGAGACTGTTCATTTTATTTTAAGTGAGGAAGCTTCTGAAAGAAGCTTTTTATTTACATATTAACAAGTAAAGGAGTGCATCTTGAAAGGCTAAAAGTGTCTCTGATGAAACTGCAGCATTAATATGCAACATTACATTGATTGATTCTATTTAGAAGTTATATTTAAGAGGTAGTCTATATATGCAAAATAATCCTTTCCCTTATGAAGTTCTCTGAACTCTGAATATTAGTGCTGGTGTACTGGTAAATGATAAGTAACCCATTATGAACACAGTGCGAAAATACCACATGCTGTCTGGCATGCACAGAGTTCAAATGCATTATCTATCATTGTGACTGCACTTGTCTGGATTTATCCATCAGATGCAGCACACACACATGTGTATTATCAAATTTGGAAAGTAATGAGATCCATTTTTCTTTTAAAGTGCATTAACTCTTTGGCCTTGACTTGGATTTAGAGAGCAGTTACTCATGTATACGTATCCTGACATCCTTTGCTGCAGTTAGAGAGCCACAGAGGGTGGCAGGTGTGGGTGATCCTGTTGCTTACAGAGTCTCTTTGCTCTGTGTTTGCATTTGGGTGTCTCCTTGCTATTAATCCACCGAATGTGCGCAGACAGTCTGATCACCACAATCACCAAAGCCTAAAGACCTGGATGCTGCGCCTGCATCAGAGGCTCGACAGTATGGCTGTGTTTATGCTACAGTTATCCACTATACTCAGCCTGTCTGAGTGTCAGATACAAGATAACAACAGGCAGGTGCTGAGTGGGAAAAAGGTGACCTCTGTGAATTATATGCTATACTGTAGCCCGACAGATCAAAGGACTTTAAATCTCACCGTGCTCCTCGGGCGACCCTCACCGGCATTTAGGAAAGCCCAGGGGGAAACAGAGGGCACCCCTTTGTCTGAAGGGACCAAAAGGCAGGTGGTGGCGGGGCTATCATGCAGGGAGTCCAAATGACTGGCATGTTTTCCAGCACTATGTGATCTGTGTGTCTAAGGAGTCTAAAACATATTAGCTTGAGAAAGAATCACAATTCTAACATTCATTAGAGCCTCTTGAACTTTTTTCTCTGATTCACTGAGGCCAGATTTATTTTTTCTTTCTCACATTCACCCCGTCTCTCGCATCTTTCACCCGTTTCTCGCACTTGCTTGGAGTTTAATTGATCTTTGCATAAATATAACCATTGTGCATTCCCAGACACGTGAAGAGACAAGAGAAGAGTCTTTACTGTAAACCTCTATTGTGATCCTTCTTCTTCTTCTTGGTGGGTCCTGAAGTACCACTGCGCCACAAATCTGCTTCAGTGCCTGTAATGTGTGCGTCTCTGTTAAACAATCTGCCCCGCCTGAGTAAACTTGTGGTTTGGGATCTTGCCAACACCGAGCCTCTATTGTTACTGTGTTTGTCTGGATCTTCCTCCCACTGATCTTAAGGTTGCCATGTTGGCACTCACTTCACCCTCTCACCCTTCTTTTGGTGCTAAATAGAAGCCGGAAGGCGCTGAAAGCATGCCAGCAACCTTTCCCTCAGCTTCAGTTGTCTCTCGCAGCATACATCAACTTCTAAGTAAACTTTAAGAGCAGATCTGCCATTCCTCCTCAAGTTGTAATAACTGAGAGGGAAATTATTGAGACATCTGACATTCATTCATAGTGTCGGGAAATGTTTAACAGATACAGTGATAGATTTTTATTGACTTTTGTTACATATCAGCTCTGGTCGGATGTCTTCACTGAACGCCGTGGGCTAAACTGCAAATACTAATCACACAAGAACAAAGAAGCCTGATTAAAGTACTAGTACTCCTTGACATGAAATGGTCCATTTGTAATAATAAGAATATTTTACTGTTATACATTTTTCTCATGCAATTTTGTCAGGAACAACTAGCACCTCAGATGCACCTACAAGATTTTCTGATAGCAGTGGTGCAGCAGCTGAAGAAATACTGAGAGCTCAGGGCAAAAGTCCCTCTTTAAAGCAAGTCTCTGTAAGACAGCAGAACATGTGGCAGTGGCATGAACCGCAAGTTTGTCAATGAGGAGACTGTAGCTCATATCCCATTTGGCAACTTTGCGGCCTGGACCGTGTTTTTACTTTGTCTTTTGTTTTGTTTTCACTTACTGCCTGGGAGTTACACAACAAATTCCTTGGTTAGTTTTGGGTTACATTGACAATGCATACTGAAAAATGATGCTCGGGGTGCTAGACAAGCATGTGTAATGAACAGGTAGTGACACTCGTTCAGTATCACTACAACCTCATGTGGGTACGTCTGACAGCAGAATTGGGGCACTGATGGTGAAAATGGACTACTTTTTTTCTTTTTTAAAAAGGGAAGAGAGTTTCACTTTAATAGTTAAATTCTTAGTTTTGGAAGAATAGCAGGGATTTTCACTTATACTCTCTTGTTGGTGGGAAGTGAAGCTTGAAAACACTTTGGTGACAGTGGGAAGGAAAACCCCCCTTTTAACAGGAAGAAACCTACAGCACAACCAGGTTCAGGGAAGGGCAGCCAGTGAAGTGGCGGGTAAGGGAAGGGAGACAGGACAAAAGACATGGTGGTGTGACAAGTGGTGTAAAACACAAGAAGAAACACTCAGTGCATCATGGGAAGCCTCCACAGGTCAATGCAGCGTAACTAAGGGAGTAGTTCAGGGTCACCTGATCCAGGCCTAACTATAAGCTTTATCAAAAAGGAAAGTTTTAAAATGGGACAATTTCTGACAGGTGGAAGCTGCAGCAAAATGCTTTATTAATGCTTGAAATGTGTGCTAATAGTGTATAGATCAGTTAGAAGACATCGGTATGAAGATTTGACAAAACAAGCTTTTAAGATTAAATAAACAAGTGGTATGACAAAACGGCAAACACATGTAATTATTTAAATATTACAGAAGAAGAACATTAACAACTGCAGTATTACAAGACGCAACACGATTTTTCACAAGCTGGCAACTGTGAAGTGCATTTATGAATGTTTATGTCCTCGAGTTTCTGATGAAAAGATGAACCTCAATATCTCCACGTCTATCTATAGGTCAGATCTCTAAGAGCGCTGGCTGGACGCAGTGTGTTGAAAACCTGCTTTATACACAAGTGAAGAGAGATGAATGTGTTCCAGCGGTCTGAATTCTTGCCCTCTGTCTTTACAAAGGAGACGGTTGCCTCTCTGTCTCTGCCACCACACCGCTCCCCTCCTTTACCATGCTTCTTATCAGCTTCTCTGTCATCAGGCTCCAGGAACGTCCCTTCACTTACCCATCATTGCCTGTGCACATACAAGCACACAGCTTATTCATCAGGTGTACCCTCAACCCTTTGGCGTTGAGTTCAGAGAGAGCTGTCGGGATTTAGATAAGTGGGGGAGGAAGGTTGAGGCAGGATAAGATGGATGACAGCTCTCTTCCTGTGCTGAGTAAAAAATGGGGGCATTTTGCTCAGCTATTCACTTCAATCTGTCCCTGAACCTGAACTACAAAACATGTAGTCTAAATATCCTCACAAATTAACTGCCAACATCCAAATGTCCAGGCTTATGCTGTGCCACAAAAAGATCTTTGTTTTAAGAGCCTGTAGAGAAAACACAGATTACTTTCTTCACTTTATGTGGTTTTGGAAACGACTTTGTCAGAATATTTCCTTTAAGAAAATACTGACCGCTGATCATGGCTACATTATTTACTAATTTTCCTTCCTAATATTCCCAACTCTCACAGAGCCTTCGCTGTACTTCGGGGAGCCTGAGTATGTTGTGGATGAGAGCTCAGGCTATGTTGAGGTAAAGGTTTGGAGGACAGGCACTGACCTGTCCAAAACCGCTACCGTCACCATCCGCTCCAGGAAGAGCGACCCCGTTTCTGCTGAAGGTAAAATCAGAAGTTTGACAGAATCCACGGCATTCAGTCACATTAAATAACACCATCATTTAATGGCTTCTTCTCTGTCTGCCAGCTGGACTGGACTACGTTGGCATTAGCCGCAACCTGGACTTTGCTCCAGGGGTGACAATGCAGACTTTTAGAGTGACCATCCTGGATGACTTGGGCCAGCCGGAACTAGAGGGACCCGAGACCTTTGACCTTGTGTTGCGGATGCCCATGAATGCGGTGCTAGGAGAACCAAGCAAGACGACCATCACCATCAATGATACTGTCACTGACTGTGAGTATCAGGTTTAGAAATGAAACCAAAGTACAGATTTATAAAATCTGCAAAGCTTTTCTTTTTATTCCTTCCAAACAAAGAGTTGCACTCATAATCTTTTCAGAAGATATTCCATATTCTCATAACTTATATAAAAGTTCATTATCAGTAAATAAACAATGACTAAATGGTTACTCTGGTGCGCTATTATGTAGCTTTAAGGACAAATAAAGACTTTTTGAAGTAATTCTACAAATGTACAAATACTTTTCAGACTGATTCCTAAAGTAGTTATATACAGCCTTTATTAAAAGTTTTTACACCTAAATTGTAGGTCAAAAAATACCAAATCATTAAAAAAAATATGTATTGTTCATAGCAGTTTGTTAGCTGGTAAATAGCTATATGTACTACCTTATATTAAAGGTATGCATTTGAACTTTTGTTAAAAGACTATCTTCTTTTAAATTTGTGAAGACTTTCTTGTAATTGATTGCTTGTTGGCTTCTCAGTGCCTAAGGTTCAGTTTAAGGAAGGAAGCTACAAGGTGGATGAGTCTGATGGGGAGGTAACAGCCACAGTGTACCGCAGTGGAGACATCAGCCTCAGATCCACCGTACGCTGTTACACTCGCCAAGGCTCTGCTCAGGTCATGATGGACTATAACGAAAGGCCCAATACTGATGCATCAGTCATCACCTTTCTGCCAGGTAAGACATCTCTTTACTCCCTCTGATTTGATTTCATGT
>VUQG01003276.1:3042-16350 GCA_015106755.1 Etia nguti
CTTAGAGCACTCAAATGATAAAGCAAGAACTCCTGAGATCAAATATCTGACTGTGACGGGGTGACGGGTTGGGAGAGAGCTGGCTTGATGGACAAGGTCTTGAATAGACTGAGAAACAGATATAAGTAGTGACTGGCCTCAGGCTCAGGTTCAGAAGTAGAAAGTTAGAAGCAAAAACTGTCTCAGTCTCAGAGAGAGGGACTGGCTAAATCACAGAAACTGATATATACTGAGGCTCATGCTCAGACTCAGACAGAGACGCCCGGATAGACTGGTTATGAGGCACAGGAAGTTTGTGACAGAACGACAGAACCAGGCTCAGACAGTGACGGATAGTGGCCGCTTTGCGCGCCAACACAGACACAACAAACTTCAATGGTATGAAGACAGATATAGCTGAGCTCTTCAGAATTATAAAGAGCTAAGTAAAATATACCTTTTATGTGGTAGTATGTTTGAATCTGCAGTTATTTCACTAATTCTATTAAATCTATTAGGTATATGTATGTATGCAAAGTGAAATTTACTCTTTCCAGCTGTTATTAAAGTAAATGTTGGCTTGTGCAAATATGATTACTGCATTTCTTGCTCATTATACTTCTCTATCTTGGTCCCATTTTGGTATGTGTTGCCTTGGTTTAGCTTTTGATTTTAAGAATTTTGGGGGGGTATTTTAGCCTTTATTTGATAGCAGAGTACACAGACAGGAAAGTGGGGAGAGAGAGAGAGAGAAGGGGAAGACACACAGCAAAGGGTCACAGGTCACACTTCAACCCAGGCCGCTGTATTCTAGCCATGTGGTATATGACCAGCTGCTCATTCACTGAGCTACTGCATTAGTTCTGATTTGTCCCTTTTGGGTTCTTCTGAACTTTTTTTTATCAAAGCAGTTTCAACTGACATGTTTCCTTTATTTTAACCAAGCCAGGATGGCCTCAGGCACAGCCAGACAAATATCCATTCAAATATGCTGCAAACAAGCTTACATCAGCCTGAAACCTTCCCATGTGGGTACTGTCATAGGGAGAAAAAAAATGAAAACAGTGATTGATACCCGAGTAATCCATTCCATTATTCCGCCTAATATTTTGGCAAACATAAATAACTGTATACTTTTGAAATTACCTCCCTTCAACACTCGAGATGGCTGACTTGTTCCTCCATGTGTTATTGTTGTACACTGACATGTTGCAAACATTAATAACAAATGCCTGTGATTATTAAGCTGGAGCCTTGCATAGAACCCTAGCATGGATCACATGCATGTAATAGTTTTTGTGAATAATTAATCCGGTATGCTGCACTCCCCGGGATAATAAATATTAACAGTTCATCTGAAGTGCTGTTAGGGACCAGTAGTATCTGCGGCAAAGCTGAATAATTACTCACCTTCTGAAATGTCTGCAGAATCACTCAAGCGTTAGCATATTCCCCGTCTGCATGTTCTGTGTACATTTATTACCAGTGACACGTGCATATACATAAACAGTAGTTAATCCTGGAACCAACTGAGTGATCTGTCTTGACTTTGTGTTGTGGGGAAAATGGAGTTTTGTGTTCTTCAGGCAGGAGTGCTCACTCACTGCTGCCCCCGTGTCTCCCCGGGCTCACTTTCTAACCACTGCCACGAAAACACATCAATCAACTCTCTTGGCCCGACACTTAGATGGACATGGAATATTGATATGGCTTCTACAATGTGAAGCATGAATATGATCTCTGCCACCTATCAGCCTTTCTTTGCAGCTGCTTTACATAGAGCCACTGAAGTACGGGTAGATGTGTGCATCGGGTGTTTATTTAAAGGTAACTTTTGGCTTGTGCACAGAAATGCAAGAGGGGTTGTTTCAAGTTATCAGCAGACCGAGTGTATTCAAGGTGCAGGAAGTCTTTACAGTAAAAGCTATAATGCTAAGTTGAAATAGCTCAGATGTCTATGATATCTTTAATTTGAGCTCATGTTTGATTTTCACATATTTCTTTTTTGTTCTTTTTGTTAAGCAGATAATAACTGGACATAGAAGGCCGTCTACAGTGGCGCTGGTCAAAGTATGGCTATCTTGTACAAATGTGCGTCACAGTTCCACAATTAACTGGCAAATGGAAACTCTTCCCTCCAGACAGCTTCTCATTACTCGCCGCGTGTACTTCAAGCACACCGGCAGTCTTTGCAACTGGAAAAAAACCAAAAGTGTCATTGTCATCATAAATAACCCCTTTTCTCTTTTCGACCGTTATCTTTTTTCACCTGGCAGTGCTCGTGCCTTCTGCAGCGCTCCATGCACAGAGATTTACTGCTTTATATATCATTTAAGAAACCATTTAAATCAGCTCCCCTTATGTGCAGGCAGAGGCAGAATGGTTTTTGTGGATTTATTTCTCCAAATATATGCAGGAGGACAGAGATCTTGTCACAGAAATATAAGCTGACTTGTGTGGGAATATTTACCAGGCGGCTGTGTGTTCAGCACGTTGGTGTAGCTGAACTGAAGAAACAACAATGTGCTGAAAGTGGAATACGTATTAATTTGTTATTAGCCGTAAACGAGAAAAATCCAGTGCAACTGATATTGTCAGTGCTCTTTTATACCAGTATCTTAATACAAATAAAATGCTTAGCAATAAAATACAATGCATGCAAACACACCAAATCTCATGCAAGCAAATACTGTTTTGAATTGTAGAATGGCTACTGCCTGTCTCACAGTTCAAAATGATTTAAAGTGGAGAACATTTCCTCCTTTGCCTGACAGCCAAAATGGATCCTGTCCAAAAAATGTGGTTCCTTCCACCTCCCTAAGCAGTGAATAAGAAAGAGTTTGCAAAGTTCAAACAATGTGCTTCGGGTGATAGCACAGCAGTTAAAGAGACAAAAATGTGATATATTTTGTACATAGAGAAATCCATCATATTTCTCAGGGGGGCAAGAAGATTTTTTAGGCAATGCAATCACCTGTTCTGGGCATCTAGTTACAGTTATTTTTGTAAAAAATCTTAGCCTGTCTCAAACCTGCCTGGGTCTCTGGTTAGAGTAACAGTCTTTGTGAGTATTGTTGTAGAATTTTCCCAGCATTTTTGTAATTGTACGTATTGAAATCAGGATTGTTTTGACATAAAATGAGTTGGTAAAGCACCAGTAGCATCGGTATCTGGCTGCAATATACTAGGACAAAATGCCCTTTTGATCTGCTGACATTAATTATTGCCATATCTTGTGAAAAACGTGTATATCATTATATTATCAGTGGAAAGTGTTAAACAGTGTTAACAAGAACTGGTTGACACTACTTGCTGGTGGTTTATATTTGCTCAAAGGTATATGGCTGTGATTTGTAGAATCACATTTTTGACCGCTGCTTGGTGTAGATGTGATGCATGGACAGCATAAAACATTGATTTAAAAAATGAAGCCCATAGAAAAATGCCTTAAGCCTGCACTCTATCTGTAGGCCAGCAGATGGCGATAGCTGTGGTTGCAAAAAGACATTTGGTCCTATAGAAGTTTACGGGAAAACAGCTCTTTTCTGTTGACCTCCTGAACACTTCAGATCCAGATGGCCCCGATCATTTGAGGTCATGTTAAATTAAAAAAAGAAAAAGAAGTTTGTTTTGTAAATTTTGTTGATGCTGTGTTTCAAAATAGAGGATTATCTGTGGTAATTTCGACGCTAATTAGCTAATGACTTGTGATTGACACTTTGTAAGGCAATGAGCATAAGCAAGATGGCAACAGTGTAACTGCTCATCTCAAAACTTAAAACCAGGTCTACAAACTAGCATCAGGTGAAGTCACGTTAGCACCATCCATCTTTAATAATGTCTATCCTCCGATTAGGAAAATTAACATGAAATTTAATGTTACACACTTATTGATTTTACAATTAGCATATGGTAGGGTAGAGATTGTTGCTATATTTTTGTCATTTGTATTGCTGAGATTTTATATTTCACTGAGCCGAACTTGTTGAACCAACAACAGTAAATAAGAAAATGCTGTCGAGCAGTCAAGGCTGATCGAGTGAGACAATCTGTATCCTCGCTTGTTCTGAAACCAGGGGATGATGCTAAGGAAAGAAAGATGAGGGGAGATGAAGAGATGGACACAGTAAAAGCTTGCACAACTGTTAGTGGTCACAGTCCAGTGCACACATCCCTCTGGTTTCCTTTAGGCTTGACCTGTGTATGAGTGCTGTCTATCTCTTAAAATATAAACATCACTTGACAAACACACAAACAATGCGTTCAGTCACGAGTGCACACAAATCTGCCTGTCCTGCAAATGCAGACAGGTGTGCAGACACAGTCAACAAAATTTTAACACAGCTCTTTCATGCACACATGCAAGGCTGCCACCTGGGAAGCAGATTTGACAGACACATCCGGTAAGTTAGTTGTGGCGCAGGTGCTTCCTGCTGCTAAAGCAGTAAAAATCCTTCCAGGTTCCCACATAATCTCCCACTATCTTTCTGCGAACATTCAAACCAGTCTGTGTTCATATTGGCAGAGTTTAGTTTTAGCTACATCAGTGCACAATCTAATCGATTGAATCGACTGTGTGATCGATAGAAATACAAGAGCATAAATATTATGTTTATTATATTAAACAAAAATGTAGGACTGCTTTCTTGCAGGCCCAACATCTCTAAAATTAGAAACACATCTCAGAGTGATGCTGAAAAACTAGTTAATGCATTTATTACAAATGTAATTCATTATTTTCAGTTTGTCCTAAAACTTCCCTCAAAAGCCTGCAGTTGATCCAAAATGGTGCAACGAGTGTACTGACAGGGACTAGAAAGAGAGAGCATATTTCTCCCATAGTAGCTTCTCCTCACTGGCTCCCTTTTAAATCTAGAATTGAATTCAAAATTCTTCTCCTCACATACAAGGTCTTAAATAATCAGGCCCCATCTTATCATAGTACCATAACAGAGCACACTGCTCTCACCCTGCTGACATACTACAATATTTAAATTACAATATACAATATTTAAAAGTAGAATGGGAGGCAGAGCCTTCCGCTTCTAGGCCTCTCTTCTGTGAAATCAGCTCCCATTTTGGATTCACGAGACAGACACCCTCTCTATTTTTAAGATTAGGCTTAAAACCTTCCTTTACATAAAGCATATAGTTAGGGTTGGATCAGGTGACCCTGAACTCTCCCATAGTTACATTGCAATAGGTCTAGGCTGCTGGGGACTTCCCATAATGCACTGAGCATTTCTTCTTCACTCACTTTTTTTTCACTCCCTATGTGCTTACACACCACTCTTTGTTTAATAATTAGTTATTATTAATCTCTGGCTCTCTTTCACAGCATGTCTTTTGTCCTGTATATTTCCCATCTTCCAAAATCAGTCCCAGCAGGTGGCCTCCTCTTCCTGAGCCTGGTTCTGCTGGAGGTTTCTTCCTGTTAAAAGGGAGTTTTTCCTTCCCACTCTCGCGGAATACTTGCTCGTAGGGGGTCATCTGATTGCTGGGGTTTTCTCCTTATTATTGTAGTGTCTTTAGCTTACAGTATAAAGCGCCTTGAGATGACTGTTGTTGTGATTTGGCACTATATGAAAAAATGCTACATTTTTGAAATTCATATACAGATATCTAGATTACAAGTTGTTGTTTTTTTATCTTCAACTACTAAAAGTAATCTAACAATATGCTTAGAACATATAAGTAGCTTTGGCCTGGTTTCTGTAAGAGGGTCACGAAAAGGTCTAATATCTAACATTTGCTAAATGTGAAGAATAAATATCTTCATATACAGAAGAGTGATTCTCGCCCTGTAGCACTGCACATTATTGCTGATGCGTTACCAGTTGCAGTGCAAGACAGATTGGCCTAGCAAGACAATGTCTCACCATATGATCAATATCTATCTCTGTCTCCCTGTAAAATGAAAGAAAAAAAGACAATCTTCTACTAATGTATCTCCTTTATTACTCGTATTTATCACCAAGTGAGATGAGAAAGAAAAGGAGGGCGGGTGGCAACAGCCTGGCGTGTTGAATATGAACATAGTGAGTCACACATAACAGCCTGTCAGCTACAAACAGGGCAACCGAGCTATCTCCCACCATATGTGGAAGTGTGGTTCTCTATGAATATGATAAAACAGACCAGATTTTCAACCTCAGTCATGTATCTGCATTGTGATTCCTGCTTTAGGAGTTCTGCGTTCCCCTGCAGCCTTTCTCGACTGCCGCTTTAATTTTTGATGAATCTCGTAATAGCTGGAGCAGAATATATTGAGAAAGTGGCCTTTGTGTGCAGGGCGACAGGCATGTTGGAAGGAGGGCGCCGCACCATATGTTCCAAAGTGGAGATCAAATTGGCTTTGTCTTAAACGGAGAGAAATGTGCGAGAGTCCTGGAGGGAAGAAGAAGCGAAAAGAGTGGGGGGAGAACAACCCTCCCCCCTCATTTCCTCATCACCTCCAACAAAGCAAGGTATTAAAGAAACACCTGTGGTTTGAGTGATGAGAAATTCAGAGCTTTCCCTCCTCTTCCTCTCACCATAGACTCCCTCATCGCCCTCCCTCCAATCGCACACACTCCCACTGCTGCAGCATCCCTTGCTGGCCTGGGGCATAATCTCTTCCCCAGACAAAAAAGAAAAAAAATGAAAAGAAGAGATGCTGACATGTAATAAAGCAGGACTGATTCTGTTTGGGGCTGAGGCTGGCCGTGGTTGCTGCTGGAGCCTGGATTGTTTCCTGCTTTCGGGTTGCAGAATGCTTAGAGAGCTGCTGGATATTTCAACTGTAGAAAGATGAGATTACTTGCTAACAGATGCCTGCTAATGAAGTGTCGACAGGCTGGGTGAAAGGGCCACGCAAAGCTACCGTAGGAGACATGATTGAAGGGGAGGGGGGGGCAAATCTGATGGAGAGAGGACTGATGGAAGCGAAGGGTGTTTGTGTGTGTGTATGTGCGTATATGTGCACGTGAGTTTTTGCAAGCCCATCTTAAGCTTCTGTTCTCCAAACCTCAGAACTTGCGCTGCACTCCATCACCAGGGGAACAGATAGCTTTTAGCAAGCTACCCTGAGGTGGAAAAGACTGCTCAGCCTTCCTCTTTTTTTCCTGCTCTCTCCTCTTTGATCTTTCTCCTTCGAAGCATTTTGTTTTTCTTTGGTACCCCAATGACACTTCCTTTTTTTTTTTGCAAGGCAGGTATGAATTGAAATAAATTTCTCTCTCTCTGCTTATGCTGCTGCTGTGGACATAAACCTTTTCTATCCAGAGCAGTCAATGCTGTCATTGAAACATATTACCTCTGTTTCCTACCCTCCACACACAGGAAGTGCTGAATTTTCAAGGCTGGAAATGAATAGCTGGGATCATTTCACGTTGGCAGTTTTTTTTAACTTATCAGCCTTGTTTACCATTTCTATTGTTTCCCACAGCGAGCAGATCTGAGCTGGATGGCAAACATCAGAGACAAACCTGGTGGGTGATGAAACACAAGGACACACACGATGCGGAGTTGAGGAGGCAGGGCATTGCGGGGTCTAGCGAGCTGTCTAAAAGAAAAGGTGAGGGATTTTTTTTTTTAATGAGAAAGCATGGATTCACTGAAGTGGGGTGGCTGGTGGGAGATGCAGGAGTGGGATTTGAAAAGGAGAGAGGGCACACTGTTAGTACCCTGGACCGGCACATTTGCCAAAGAGCAGCCGCTTTTGAACTCTCCACCTGGCTGCCTAGATTGCTCACACTCTAGTCTTACATACAAACAGGAGGCTCATCACCCACCAGAAGGTCAGCTCCCACACCGTCTCCCTCTGCCTCCTTTGTTCTTGGGAAATGAGCACCTAAGATCTTCTGCCTCCTCCTTTGTTAGTGAACAAATGTACCAAGAAACAGCCATTTTTGTGAGCAGGCACTGCCTCCTACTGCTCCAGATTACAGCTCATTAGCAGTAGCGGCAGAGAGACAGCCCACACCATGGCTCCCCTCTGATTCCCTCATTGTTTCCTATGATTCTGAAGCGGCATGCCACAGTGACAAAAATGCTGGAAGTTGTGAGGCTTATGGGGTTGGATGGAAGACAAAGACAGCAGCAAGGCACTTCACAGTTTGTCAGCTCCTGATGTGATGAAGTATTTGAGGGAATGAAATTTCACAGGGCAGGAAATATAACGGCAGGGGGAGATGTTTCATGAATGACAAACTGACCTTCAGGTAGATGTCAAGGCCAAGAAAATGCTGAGGGTTACGAGGTGGTGTCGGGGGTGATGTAAATGGTCCAAAAGTTGAATAGGCTACAGCCTGTTGGCTCCTTTGGCAGTTCAGCTCTTGTGCATCTGCTTCAGTCTGTCTTTGTCTTTTGTTTGCAAGAATAAAACACGTTAAGAGCGCTTCTCTCAAACTGTCAGCTGTGCCAGGCAGTGCGTGGTAATTGCCATTGAAGGGCTTTGTGTTTCTGCACATTCACATTCATTATCTGTTTTCCCCTTCCTTCCTGTTTCACAGAAACCAGTGAAACTTGAGCACATCCCTCGAATGTTCCAGTCTCCTCCTCCTTGGAAAAGTTTTTGGCAAAGTTGTAAAAGGAAGCAGATGCCAGATGTGCACGCCATATGTCGAGGGTCTTAAATTAAGCCCTTTTCACTGGTTTGGTTTTTATTGTTTTTTGATGTGTAAAGTCTTGTAAATGTTCCTATCTATTAGGTCACAGCAATCAACTAGAGATGAACTTGACTGTAGTTGGTCGAGACAATACTGCATGAAATGAGTAGTAATGTTGTTCAGTGTTAATTCAATACAACTATTCATGTTAAACTCAAGCTCATCAGTGAAACATTTCTAGCACTGGTTTGCTTAATTCTGCCAAAAAAAAGTAAAGCAATAAATCAGAGGCTGGAACTTTTAAGATTCAAAACAAGATTATGGTGAGTGAGAATCAACTGCTCAGATTGGGTTCAGTTTATATCTACTGCCTGTCGTCAGAGGAGTAGGCCTGAATCTACGCACGCGTGGATGTTTTACATCCCCTTCTATCCACTGTGGCCCCTTCACACTGGATAAGGCAGGGCAAAAACAGTCTTGTAGGCAATGGGGAATAATGAAAAAACAAACAAAACAAAACCCCACCAAAACTCCTGGCAACGCTGCCTGAAGCTCCTCTCCTTCTGCTCCTCGTATTCCAAAATGACTTCTGACCCTGCAGTCAGAGGTCATTTAGGGTCATCTTGGAGAAGGAACCTCTGACAGGCCCCCCACCAAAATCTGGAATGTAAAGCATGTAATGCATCATTGCTAAGATCCTGAGATTCAGTGTTATTAGGCGTAAAACCCACCTAAGCATTAATTGCAATATAAGGATTGTCTTGTCAGTACATTTGACTTAAATGTACTGCAGGCTACTTTCTTTATAAAGCAAACTGTAGTACTTTGGTTATATATGAATGTATATAAGAGTACGGAAAGAGATGGATAATATACATTTTAATTCTCCTGGTGAAAAGTACAAATAAATCTTCAGGATGTGTGATTTCAATTTCTGTGTCCACACCGAGCCCATGATATGAAATATGCTGCCTGTGTCTCTGCTCTGTGGGTCACATTCATCTGTTAAAGGATGAATTATTTTTTTTCTCCTTCCTCTCTTTTGTTTGGGTCTCCACTCGGGATAGGCTGACCACTATTACAGCGCACAGCCACAGCTCAAGTGACCCTGAAAGAGCGAGCTTCACCTCACTATGGCTTTGCGGTCAACCCATTTTCGACCCGAGCGTTACAGCCTGCCTAATGCTGCGCTCATGAACCAAAACAATTCCACTTAATTCGTTTCTTTCATAGTTGAAAAAACTTGTACGGCTACACGTCGCCGCAAGGTCGGATAATAAAAAATCAGAACAGAAGACCTTCAACAAGATCGAGGCAGTTTCAATCAAGAAGCTTTCAATGGCACCCATTCACTCTATCACTTTTTTATTTTCTTGACTGGTAATCCTATTGGAAAATGTGCCGGCCATATAGCTGCTCAGAGCTCGTCTCTAGTTCCACACCTAGCCTCTTCCCGTCTGTGACGTCCTGCAGCCTGCTCTATGTGCCACCGTGCCGGGGAGACTCACTCGGTCACAATCTCGACATCTCCCATCTAAACAATGCTGTCGTCATTTGTCACCCCCCCCCCATCTGTATCTTCTCCCTGCATGTGCGGGAGGAGCAGAGTGGGGCTGATGCTGAGATGTGATAAGTCCCTGTCATGGCCCGTGCACTGGGGCGCACGCGCGTAGGCACACGTACAGCTTGTGCGGTTGATGGAGATGGATGCCCTGTGCATTTGAGCATTCAGAGAGAGTGAGTGTGTGTGACAGACAGTCAATCAGCCTGTGATGAGAGGTAATCGCACAGTGGACAGATCAATTAGTTATTTTCTCAGGAGGCAAACAGAAGAAAAACACCACTGTTCTCCAGGTAAGTGATTTGCATTTCACTGCTCTTTCATCTCTCTCATCCTTCTTGTATATTTATCTTTCTGTTTTCTCCCATCTCCCCCATTCCTCCCTTCTATGTGCCTCCTTCAGTCCCTCTCCACTCTGAATTTGGCTGTTTGGATGTTTATCTCTGCTCATTTCTCCTCCTGCCCCTCTCATAGGGAGGGAGGTGGAGATCCAGCTGATCAAGGCTGAGTAATGGTGTATGAGCTCAGCCTGTGAGCGATGAGAGCTCCACTTGGCTGGATCATTTAAACCGGGCCTTGCAGAGAACAAACATATGTATCTCAAAGCCATCAGAGACACTCCAAGGCTGGACTAAGTGTGATTACAGACATGCATACACAACTAAACTGCTAGAACACTTTCAGACATGCTACATGCTACAAGTGCAAGCCTGACCTCCTGAAGGGCAAAACTCAACTTTTCTCCTGCTTCACTTTTTGATGAGAGCGAGCTTGAAACATGTGACGTTACATGGGTGAAAACTAACCTGCTTGAAAAGCTCAGTTTTCTTATGTTCTCTTGTTTTTTGGCTGCCCATTCAGCCAGTGTCAGCTCACATCAGCAGATTGAATTTGTGGATTTACGATTGCTGCATGTAGGTCATGTCTTGTTTTTTTGTGGTGTTTACTAGCTGTAGCAGCGGACATTCCCTGAGGTTGCAAAAATGTGGTACAGTCTTAGATCTTGCTGGAGATCGCTCCGTCCTTCACACCCCCTTAGAGTCAGATTCAGTCAGTCCTTGTCAGAGTAATTTTGCACAGCAATTTTTATTTACAGGAGTACCGCTCTGCTGAGTATCACAAAAAAACAAAGTTAAAAACAAAAGCTTTTTTGTTTAAATAGTGATGCTTCTCTTTGTGTCCATGCTCACATTAAAACTTTATTGTATGCACATATTCATACATACATACAGCCAATAGCTTTTCACGAGTACAAAGAAAACTGTTCTGTCTCATTTCACAGTTAACTACCACACATCAGTCTATGTCCTATTGCGTCAGCTGGCGTCGCTCAGACATCTTCAGTCCTTCGGGGCTGGTCCAGCATGCTCCATTCCTGTTTCCAGTCCTTCTTCTTCTTCTGTGTGCTGACAGGACCACCTGGTGCTGCTGCTGGTTGCCAGATTTTGGATTATCCTACATAACAATGGGCTAAAGGACTGTTTGGATCAGTTCCACTCTCGAGCTGCCAGGGACCGCTCTGCCTCTTGCTCTTCAGTGACAGTGGCTGTCCTCCCTACCGTGCACACATGGATGCATGGCCACTGTGGGATGATACCCCCCACCCCCTACCCCACCGCCATCCTCCACCCAACCACACACACACACGCACGCGCACACACACACACAACACATTCAAACGGTTAATTAATGTGTCCTTGTGTTTATGGCCATCCAGTGGTCTACAACGGAGTCTGTGAGAGATTTGTGTACACATAAAAAACATGCACTAACGTTGCTAAGCTCACACATGACACCATTTGCACACTTGACAAGAGCGCTGAGAGACACAGGTGATTTCATGTGATAGAAATATTAAAATGAAAAAAAAAAAGCTGGCAATAAAACCTGTCCTAAAAGAATAAAAGCCTAATTTCACTACTGTGTTGTCTAAATAAGTGAATGCAAATATGCCTGTGACTGTTTCTGTGGGTGCTGTTTTTGTAAAAAATAAAATAAACTGGATCTTTTCTCACACAGTGGCTAGGCTGTGTACCGTACACTATATAAACGCTGTGACATCTCCTCAGCCTGAAGTGACACTGGCATATATGGTTTTAGGCATCCAAGCGGACTGTTACTGTATGATAGTCTAAAACAATATTTCTGAGATGGAACAGGCTCTAAGATCACACTGCAACTGTCAGAGTCATGACCCAACTGGAATAGACTGAAGCCCATGAAATAGAACCAGCCTCTCACCGCCTGAACTGCGAACTAAATCTGTCACTCAAACTGCGAGTGGAGACTCGAGAAAGTTAAGAGGAAAGAGATAACTGAACAAAGGTGAGAGGTTCCAGGAAAAAGGATGAAGAACAAGAAAGAAACGCATATTTTTAAGTAGTGACAGCAGCTATGTCTTCAGAAATTCTAACTAGATAGTAAAAGCGAGGTGTTGAATGTAATTGGGACTTGATTACATTTTATTAACATAATGAGGAAACATTTTTGACATTTTGCAAAGGTGTTCATTATTCTTATATCAAAATATTAATTATAATAATAATTTGACAATCACACCTTAACCAAAGTTTTTGCGTAAAACTGCAGCCACATTTTAAATGTAAACTCTTGTTGTTATACCTTATGGTTTATGTTAAGCACTTTAATCCCCCCCACCACCGCCATGACCTGTAATAGCATTTTTAAATGTTTCCCTGAACTTAGTCCAGCCAAAAATTATGTCAGTTTTTTTGTATAGGAACCCGATTCCTGTTACATTGGAGAGGCCAATGGTACAAAGTGTGCTTGTGACTTTGACGCCAGCTGCGACTACTTGCTGCGTTTTACAGAAGCCGGTGTTCCACCCGGTTGCATACTCAGTGGCATGGAGAAACAAGCAGGCTACACATAGGCTATATGAACATCACCAAAAAAATCAAGATGAGTCACTCTCCCATAAAATATCAATTTGAAATGAAAGTTTTCTTTCTTTTTGAAAGAAATTTGCCTCTATTCAGGTGGACTGACCTGAAGTCTTTGCAGCAAGTACTGATATTTAGCCATTCCCGGTGTATTTGTAGTATCAAGAGGGAGCAGCTTGTGGCCAGATGTCATGGGAAGACACTATTTCCCATTTGTTATTCGCACACAGAATAGAAACTGCAGGAATTAGAGGTTAATTATGATGGAGAAAGTTTG
>VUQG01003281.1:5377-27936 GCA_015106755.1 Etia nguti
TTAGGCCCGAGTTAAACTAATGCAAGGTTTTTTGCTGGCTGCAGCTTGTGCCAACAATCTGTGCTGTTGGTGACCCACAGAGCAGAGAACATCACAGCAAAGCGTTTCATCTGTGTTGTTTTTAAGCTCAACGTGTCAGTTGTCCTTTACACCAACTTAAGCTCTACCATTGTGGACACAGAGGCTAGGAGCCTGCATCAACAGACATTCGGCATTTGTATGTGTATAACTCAAACGATGGGAAAATAATCCGGAAAATAGCCCGTAACAAATTTAAAAGGAACATAACATCATTATATAAAACTCCAAATCCAAAATGTTGTCACACTGAGTAAAAGGTAAATAAAAACATGATATATTTGCATTGATATGCAAATATAAACCTATATTTTATAGACAATAGAACACAGAAAACATGGTAAATTTTTAAACTGAGAAAGTGTGCAATTTGTAGGGCAACCCGTAAGGCATTTATCTTTCTCCTGGTGAATGTGTAAACCACACAGCAACATGTGTCAAAAAATTTGAGACAGGGCCATTCCATAAACATCTGGGAACTGAAGAGACCAGTTGCTGAACCTTTGTGAGAGGAATGTTGGTCCATTCCTGTCTGGTGTAGGATGAAGCTTTTCAACAGTCCTGGGTCATCTTTGTCCTCGGTTGACTTTTTTTTGCTGTGTTTTCAATTGGTCAAAGGTCTGGACTGCAGACCAGCTAGTTCGGTAGATGCAGTAAATGGTTTAGGGTTGTTATTGTTAAGCATATGCAGGGTCTTCCCAGGAAAAGGTTTTGTCTGGAGGTATGTGTTCCTCTAAAACCTGTGTATACCTTTAATCATTGATGGGGTTTTTCCAGATGTACAAGCTGCCATTCCCATAGGCACTGATGCACCCCCACACCGACACCATCAGAGATGCAGGCTTTTCAACTCAGTGTTGATAACAACCCAGATGGTCCCTCTTCTCTTTAGTCTTGCAGATTTGACGTCCATGTTTTCCAAGAAGAATTTCAAATTCTGATTTGTTTGACCACAGAGCAGTTTGTCTCAGTCCATTTTAAACTAGCTTTGGCCCAGACAAGACGGCTGCATTTCTGGATCATGCTCACTTATAGCTTCTTCGTTGCATCATAGAGCTTTGATCTACATTTGTGGATGGCACGACAAACTGTGTTCATAGGCAATGATCTCTAGACATTTCCTGAGTCTGTGCAATGATTTCCAGGACAGAATCGTTAGTGTGTTTTTTATGGAGTTCT
This sequence comes from Etia nguti, assembly GCA_015106755.1. Lineage (NCBI taxonomy): Eukaryota > Metazoa > Chordata > Actinopteri > Cichliformes > Cichlidae > Etia > Etia nguti. The sequence goes on from VUQG01003281.1 coordinate 6,635, forward strand.
GCCTGAGGTCCCAAAGACCGAAATATTGATTTTCATCTTTGTCCCCACAGAGATTTCTCCAGATTCTTGGAAACTTTTGATGATGTGGTGTACTGTAGATGATGAGATATTTAGTCTTCACAATTTTACGTTGAGGAACTAAGACGCTAAGATACTCTTTTTTTGTACCTAATCATATTCCTGACCTGATGCCACTTATTCTACTTAGTTCCAAAATGTTCCTCCAGTTCAAACAACTGATATGTTCTACTCTGAATTAAATATGGTTTTGTAAGATTTGCACATCATTTTGTTTTTATTTACGTTTTACACAGCATCCCAATTTTTTTGGAATTGGTATTGTAACTGAACCACTCAATTTTATTAATAATGCTTCATCTAACACTTGGCGTGCACCAGCCTTTGTATCAGAGTCATTTGCCATCTCATAATGAGAGATATTAATAGCTTGGTAAAGTGTAAATGGCATCTAAAAGAGAAGCTGAACACCCAAATGAAAAGACTTCCATACAGAATTCAGTGTATTTATAGCAAAGTCAGTGAGGGTTTATAATTTGCAATTACATGTCTTGTTAAGGTGACTTAAAAATGTCAAATAGTTGAGGTGAAATTGAGGTACTTTTTAGAGACACAAACATCCTGCAGTTTCACTTTTATGATGTCTTTGAGGGAAAGCATGAACAGCAGCACTTACATTCTGTGTTCTCCTCCAGAGGAAAGTGTAAAGTGAACAGTGTCCCCTGGCATTAGAAACCACTTTTGGATGAAACATGAAAGAAGCTGAAACTTCTATTTCTCTCTGTAGAAAATGTTTTGGTTTTTTTTACTGAAAATCTGCAAAATAAAAGGAAACCATGAGCCCTGCCAACCAAAACCAGCCCTCTGTCATATTTAAAAATGTGTTGATTACTTTTGGACATTATCTGAAGACAAAACATGGTGATAGGTGGTCTCGAAGTAAAAGAAACAAAAGTGAAGGCACAAAATAACAAAAAGGCTAATAACCATTAAGTGTTGTAGCTGCTAAAGGATAAAGCTACTTTATATAGAGTTTAGTGTGGCCCAATCTAGAGGCTTGACCCCCTTGAAAAGGTCCCAAGATAAAACTTAAACTTTCATTATATCCCAGTTTTTTTCTGAAGGTGTAAATTTAGCCCCAAGCAAATTGATCTGAGAGTCTTTTTGTGAATTATATTACTTCTTTTAGAAATGTCAGAAACTCCAACTGCACATGTTCAATCTGAAATGGTTTGAAATAAACTGAACTGAATAAAATGAACATATCAAGCAGTGCAAAAATAAAAAAGTACAAACACTATAAACATTTTCTACTGCAGTTGATTTGCGCCACAACTTATATACACCTGTGTTTGTGTGTTTAGGTATTATTAAACTGCGGCGGAGTCCTCCTCCACGCCTGAGGGGGCCACAGTACGTCCTCAACATCACTGCCACGGATGACAACGCATCTGGTGGGCCATACCCACTTAGCAGCTCAGCACAGGTCATTGTGGGAATAAATGACATCAACAACAACAAACCACTGTTCAAGGATGTGAGTCGAGTTATTATTTATTATTACATTATTGCAAATTAAATGACAAATTCTGACGCCTGACTTCGCTGTTTGGTTGTCAGTGTCAGAACTATAGCCTGAACGCAGCGGTCCTGGAGAATCAGCCTCCAGGGACGTTCGTCCTGCGCGTCCAGGCTCATGACGCTGACATGGGCGTCAATGGAGAGGTCAAATATGGCATCATGAACAGAGATGGAGTGGCATCTGGATTTGATATTGATCCTGATACTGGTAGGCTTTACAGAACTACTCATTATCATTTTTACAAACAGTTCTTCCACAGCTTCTTCTTTCAGCTACTCCTTTTAGGTGTTTCCACAGTGGATCATCTGCCTCACCTTATCCCTAACATCTTCTCCTGTCACTCCAACCATCTGCATGTCCTCCTTCACTACGTCCATGAACCTTCACGATGGTTTTCCTCTTTTCTTCCTGCCTGGCGGCTCCATGTTTAATATTCTTTTGTCACTATCCCTCCTTTCTATATATTATCAAAACCATCTCAGCCTTCCCTCTTTCTTACTTTTTTTCCAAAACGCTCAACCACAGCTTTTCCGCTGATATGATATTAAGTGATTAAGGTTTTACTGTCTTATTAAATATACGTGTTTTAAAAGTTTCCACAAACACAGTACCTGTTGGATATCAGAAAAGCTTTACAATTCAGTCCAAACAGTGACAAACTGAAATTCCAAGTGTGCTAATGTCCTCACTGTGTGTCAGGTGTGATAACCACATCGGTAAGTTTTGACCGGGAGCGTCAGAGGGAGTACACTTTGTCTGTGACGGCCACCGATCAGGCAGAAGAGCCGCTCATTGGAATCTGTCAGATCACAGTGCAGATCTCAGATCAGAATGACAACGACCCCAAGTTTGAAAACAGCCGCTACCAGTGTGAGTACCATCACGACTCCTCCCAGTGACTTAGTCCGTCCGCTTCTTGTTCAACACAAAAACATCCTGTAGCTGTGTCTTTTGAGGGAGCAGAGGAAATGTAGAAACCGTGTATTTGTCGTCACCATCACTCATCAATCTGCATCCTTGTAATCCTGGAAACCCCTTAGGACTGATGAAATGTTCGCTGGCAGGTCCCAGAGCTCTCTGTTTGTTTACTATCTGTGCAAATATGTGTTTTGATAAGCAAAGTGTCAGAAGTTCTCCTCGTCCGATTAGAGAAACGCACAGAGTGTCTCATTAACTATTTAAGAGGCAGATTGAAATGTTTCTGGGACATGCATTTATTTAGCAGTTGTGAGTGTGTATCTGTTATGGGGGGGTTCCTTTACAAATTATGGAAATGAGCTGGAAATCTTGAGCTTGTTTAGACGGCTTCTTATTTATCCACACATCATTATCAACATGTATTTTCGTGCAAAGATTTTCTGCTTAAGGGACAACACGATCACCAGCTATTGGGTATTTTCAATCTTTTTTTTTCTTTTTTGGGGGGGGCGTTCACTTTCTCTTAGGTTGTAACATATTCTGAGTTTCTGTTTACCAGAAAGTGAACAGTGTCCTCTGGCAGCAGAAACAGCTTTCATATGCTTGTGAACATAAAATTTATATAAATCTCAAGAAGCTTGAACACTTGTTTTATTGTGTTTTTTAAAGTTAAAATCTGCAAACAAAAAGAAATTGGTGTGGATTGGTAATGCAAACACACACCATTCTTATGTAAGTGTTGCCATATTTACAGTGCTGGAGATGATATAAACAACTTTATGAAAACTTGTGTAAAAAGAAGCACAAACTGAAACTTTAATAAATGAGTATAAAACACCAATTCTGCTTATAAATTCTGGTTCTAGAACTAAACAGGGCTGTGGTTCCCTGGTACCTGTTATAACTCTGGGCTGTTTTAAGTGTAACTAAGCAAGATAGGAGTTACAACAAGAACCATATTAACATGACATAGATTTACATTTAATAAAGAAAAAAGCAATGCCACAACTATTAATCACCTAAATCGATTTAAAGTACAATAAAGAGAAAAAAATCAAAAGAAAATGAAATTGTTGTGTGTATTGAGAATCCTGCACATTTACTGATGCTAACGGCAAAATTATCTGTTAATGTTAATTGGCATAATTTAAACAAAAGAAATTCACCATGGTGATGTAAGATTCTTTGTTTGTCGAAGTGAACCCTGAGAGGAAAATCCTGTGTTTGCTCCTCCTGCTGGTTTTTGATGTTTTTCTGTGACACACATTAGACTCAGCAGGATCTGACGTGATTATTCAGTTGAAATGTATCCAGTGAGACCCGCGAGTGTGAAAAGGACATTATTATTGACATAATGCTTGAAATGCAGTATTACAGAGGGAAATGCACCTCGTCGCCGCTTGTTGTTTTTGTTGTCTGATCAACGCTGACACACATCACAGTCAGCAGGATTGGAGGTTATATTCATAAATTTAAAAATGCATCTGTTGACTTTGCAGAGTGAGACCCAGAAATGACAAAATGAGGTGACAGACTGCTGATGCGGCACAGTGCAGTGTTTCCATTATTATAATATCTGCTTAGTATCACAGAACATAATGTTACACTGCTTTCAGTCAACTTTAATGATTTGGGTATTCATGCTTTAGACATACACAGTATTTCACCATAGCCATTCCTGTAATAGTAGTAGCAGTTGCAGTACCTCTAACTGGTACCAGTAGTACTTCACTCCCCATGTGACAGTTGATGTTTTCCCTGTCAGACTTTCTGAGAGAAGACACTCCAGTTGGAACTAGTTTCCTGCGAGCAGCAGCTCACGACGATGACCAGGGGAGCAACGCGGCAATCACCTATTCACTGTCCAGACAGAAGCCATCTTACCTGCACATCAACCCCAGCACTGGGTGGATTTATGTCAACCACCCGATCTCTCAGGTCAGCAGTACATCAGCAGCCTCTTCATGCCTCAGCATGATGCAATGTCTGAAAGTGTCCACACTTACAAAATTACTTCTCTTATCAAAACGGTCTCATTTCATTCTCACAAATTGCTAAAACTTCCTGAAAATGAGCACCATCCTCAAAAAGAAGCAATGTTCTGTGCTTTGATTTCCTGCAACAAACTACAAACAGTGAAATAGATGCAAGCTCCAGTCTCAACTGTAAGGGTTATAATTATTTAACACACTTTTAAAGCAAACAGTTGCAAAGTTTGAATAAAGGTTTATATATGGTTTAAATAATCTGCTGGAAAAAGTGGGAAAAGTCACTCAGTACTCAGCTGCAGATGGAGGGACACCATGGTTGTACATCAATGTGTATCATCCTCTGCAGTGAGTATATGCGAACTGATCTCTGTATATTTTGAATATAGATATAATCCAAGTGGAATAACACTTTGATGATAATCTTTCCACTCTCTAATGAAACCAGGCTAACATTAATGTTAGCATAATGAATAATCCTGAACATTTCAGGATGTGGCAGAGTACAGTCTGTAACCGGTAAATCTATGTTTTCTAATAAACAGGTTTCGAGCTGTTTTGTTTACTTAGAAAAAGAAACGTCCAACTTATTTGGAAAAAAAAAAAAGAGAGAGAACCGCACGTATGCAGTGGAAGCACAGATGTCCCAGTTTTACACTGGGACTTGAATGCATCTTACAGCGGAAATTTGTCTCAAAGTCCCACGTGGAATGCGACTTGATTTGTGAGTATCTGTGAGACGTTACTTGTAGTTTTAGTATAAGCACAGAAAGGTTTTCGAAACCTAAAATTATCGGAAGCTGAACTTAATAAGTTGTGCGTAAATGATTAGTATTTATCCAGGTTTGAATGTACGCATATGTAAATATATATATATATATCATATAAGTATGATGAAAACCATTTGAGAGCAAGGCATTGATGATGATGAGTTATCACTTTAGGCGACTGTTGTTGTGATTCGGCGCTATATAAATAAAATTTAATTGAACTAATACCAACCCAATTCTGTTATCTGTTAAAAAGAATGGTATGATCAGTGGTATCAGAAGTTGCAGATAAGTCTAGTGGGACTAAAATGTAATATTCACCACTATCTAAGTGCATAAGTATCATTAGTAGTTTTCACTGATGCCAGATTTTGGAAGTGGACCTATAATTCTCTGAAACAGTGGCATATAGGAAGGGTATTCAAGCACAGCGGTTATGCACTTTGTTCACCCCCCACTCACCCCAACAGCTTCCTAGCCACCCCAATCCAATTGTAAATGTCACCCTAAATCTATTTAAACCCTGTCCAGCTATGATGACCTTGTGAAAAAACTATTTCCATGAAAGCACAGACGGTGGGCCATATCACAACACAAAAACATGTTTTTTGATAATAAATAAATGTAATAAGCTGGATGATATGCACATAAAAGCATATCCTCTGCATGTAAACAAAGCAATGCAAAAAAATTAAACATAACTGGGATATTATGAGGTCACAAGGTCAAAGCTGTTTCCAGCAGCAACAGCTGCTATGATGTTTCCACTGCATGAGGAATGAAAGTTGCATCAAACAGACTGTTGTTTTAAATCTTTAATGGTTGTCATCATTATGTGTGTCTGATTTCTCTTCAGTACAATCTTACAATGTCAAACTGAAAATCCATAATGAAGCGAATCCGTCTGTTAAGCTAACGTTGGCGATGAATGATGCCTACTGTTCTTCTTCTTTTGTCACTGTTCTTCTTCTCTCTGGCTCTCATTTTCTTTTTAACAGCATTTCAGTCAATAATTTAGCAAAGGAAAATGTATCCCTACCCACTTTCTTGATTCACTTTTTGCAAACAAACTAAAGGATCAATATTTTCTTTCTCTCTCTCCTCAAATATTTACAGTTTTTACAAACACTGTTCGGTCTTTCTAAACTATCAAAGAGCTACTTGATCATTAAAATTTGATTTTGAAGATAACAAGACCAAGTTTTAATGGCAAATCAATTCTAAATAGCAAACACCCTTATTTGTTTGGTAAAACTTGTCAAAGTGAAAATGTTCTGATCAGAATCATGAGTTCCTTGATCTTAATTACTCCCTGTGCATCTCTTTGCAGACATCCAGAATCAACCAGCAGATTGTGGCCTCAGATGGAGGGAACCGCAGCAGCTCAGTGGAGCTGACTGTTATCATCACAAACGTCCACAATCAGCCACCACAGTGGGAGCAGTCCGAATACTGGGTCACTGTGCCGGAAAACACCGTCCGAGATGCCAAGATAGTGGTGAGTTTGTGATGAGAACACTGAGCCCTGAAATTTTAAAATGATAACTAAAAAACATTCAACTTTTACTTTTCAAGAAACCATTTTTTGAGATGCATTGAGCTTTGTGACATGGTGTGCTTCCTTGTCAAAGGGATGCCCATTGTCAGCAACAATACTTGGGTAGGCTGTGGTGTTTAAATGATGCAATGTGTGCAAAGAAAATTCTCCCCACAACATTACAACACCACCAGCCTGAACCGCTGATACAAGGCAGGATGGACTCATCCTTTCATGTTGTTTATGCCAAATTCTGACCCTACCATCCAGATGTCACAGCAGAACTCGAAAATCATCAGAAGCGGACGTTTTTTTCCAATCTTATATTGTCCGATGTTGGTGAGTCAGTGCAAATTTTATTCCCGGTTTCCTGTTTTTAGATGGCAGGAGTGGACCCCAGTGTGGTCTTCTGCTCCTATAGCCTATCCGTTGTATCAAGTGTTACTATTTGAGTTATTGTTGACTTCCTATCAAAGCAGTCTGACCAGTCTCCTCTGACTTCTGTGTGTGGGAAAATCCCAGTGGATCAGCAGTTTCTGAAATAATCAGACCATCTAGTCTGGCATTCAAAGTCACTTAAATCACCTTTCTTCTTCATTCTGATGCTTGGTTTGAGCTTCTACAGGTCATCTTGACCATGTCTGCTGCCAGATTGGCTGATTAGATATGTTCATTAATGAGCATTTGAACAGGTGTACATAACAAAGTGGCTTGTCAATGTATGACTGAAAAGGTGCTGATCTGGGAACTGAAGTGCACGTTTCTTTTCATCAGTATCAGTAGCCCTAAGAGCTCGGAAGTGACATGGACGAGAGAAGGGGATGACTCATAAAAAGGGAGGAATATTTAAACTCAGTCACCCTCCTGCAGCAGTAAAAGAGTTCTATTTCATTTACATCCTGCTTCACGTCTGTGCACAGCACCCTGAGGAGGCTAGAGATACTCTTTCTTCTTCTTCATCCCTCTCTCCTCACTTTCCAGCTCATCCATCCCTCTCTGTCTGTGTCAGCACGTTTAGCCGAGCACTTCTAAACATTTTCTGCCGAGCAAACAACAAACCCGCCCCGAGTCTGTCTCACCTGACTCACTGCAACCAGCACGCGCAATCTCACACACACACACACACACACGCATAAGTGCACACACAGTTTGCTTGTATACCTCTGGTGATTTTTCTTTCCTCTTTTGATCCCTCCATCCTAATTTGCTTCCTATTCCTAAGCTGATGGTTTAGAAGGTAGAGGAGTTTTTACCCTCCAGCTGCTCGATTTCATGGAGGTTAGTCAGTTTTCAAATAGTTGGAGGGTAAGTGCGTGTAATCCTGTGTGTGTTTGCGTGTTGTTGTGCTTCTTTTCGACACCGTGTTTTCGCTGAAAAGACGGTGATGGTGATTGGAGGTTCCCACCCACAGCTCCATCTGTCAGAGATGATTGAGCAGAGCAAGAAAATTACACCTGCTGTCGGAGCGTCACAATGGACTCCTATCACCTCAGAAAAACAGACGTTTAATTACTGTCTTTAACCTGACAGAGGCTGTATGATGCAGTGAGAAGAAGTGAGGAGGGGGAGTTAAATCAGGGAAAGGAAAGCTTTATGGTGCTGAAAGATGGATTAAAAAAAATGCTGTGTGGATTTTGGTCTTTTTATGTTGACAGTAGGAGAAATATAAAATAACGCAAGCTTTCTCCTTTAATCAGACCATACCAGTTGCATCTGAAAGAATACACTTTACACGAATGTGTTCCTTGTTGAATGTGTCTTGTTTTGTTCAAATTAACTGTGGAAGTGAGGTTTTTCTCCCTTCATCAATGTTTCATCTCCTTCATTTTTCATTCCTCTAGAAAAGGCTGAATCTTTCCACTATGCTCTCCCTGTCAAAAAGTATTACCTGAAAGCTGAGCCCAGATGCACAACTGTTGGACAAAATACTGGCAAAGGAAAAACAAAAAACTGTGATCAACTGAAAATCGTCTGTCTGCATGTTGAAACCATATATACATAGTGTTTTATGAGCAATAAATTCAGTGGACAAATATGTTAAGTTACCCAAACCTGGCTACATATACAAAACAATCGAGGGCTGAAATGTCTCCTCCCCCTCTTTCTCCTCCCTCCCTCCCTTGTCTCCCCTGCGGTGTTAATTGCGCTGAGGAGGAACTGTTGTTTTAAATTTAGCAGCCTTAATAAGGGCTGTTAATCACATTGTTAACGAGGCAGAGGGAGGGAGACGCTGCAGAGGTGGAAGCTGCCCAGCGTGCGCGCGTGTATTAAATCTCCATATCAATAAGCTGAAGTCATCTCCTGCTTATGTGTGCGAGAGTCGCATGTTATAATAGGGCTCCTCATCAGCTGACTTCCTCTTGTTTTCTTCCTCATCCTGTTGATGTTTTTAGTGTTTGCTCTTATGCAAACACTTTCTTTCATGGCCAGAAATGACTTTAAATATTCTTTTAGATTTACCTTAAAATATCTTAAAATATATCTTCTGGCTGTCCAGTGATGCTTAAAAAATAATTTGGAAAGTATAAAAAGCAGTTCATTTCAAGCATCTGATAAAAGAGAATATGTCTGATGTATTTCAGTATCACACAAAAGTGGCCGTGTGCATTGCAGCTTTTTGAATAGCGTGCACTAGGGATGGACAGTTGTCTGCCTTTTCATATCACCATATTTTCATTATGAAAGACTGCAGATAGACAGTCCAGTGGCCACCGGGCATATAGGCCAGAAAACCTTCTCTGTAATCACTCATGTTAAATGTCAGCATAGGCAATACTACAGTGTGGTATTTTGGTTCATTTTATTAGAAAAAAATGCAAACGAGGACAACTACATTTTGAATTCAGCTCCAGAAAAAACAGGGAATATGATAACGGAGAGCACAGTGGGTGCTTGGGGGGGTAGGAAGACAACGTCCGTCTCTTTCTTTCAGTTGATTTGTATCGGTTTAATAAGGCTACCCACGTGATGGGCAGATAAAACGAGATAATAAGACATGAAACACATGAGGCAGAAATACTAATTATGTTATTTGCCAGATAAATAAGCAAAGGAGCCATTAAAAGTGTAATTACCACATGTAAGCATCAAAAAATGGAGCAGACCCCCATCAACAGCACACACACACACACCAACCCTGATGACCCCACCTTACCCATTTCAGCTGACTGCTAACTGTTAGCATTTGAAGCTGACAGGGCAATCTGTATTCCAGCTGCTGAATCATTCTCAGCACCAGCCGCACCAGCTGAGAGCGATCTGCTGCGATATCTCCACGGGCATTAATCTGTGTGGGAGAGGATGGCAGACACTGATCAGCTTAACTTCAGCACGCTGCACTGATGTCTAATGAGATGATTTCTCATTAGTCCTGATTCCATACACTCTGCTGCTTCGGCCTGCTGTGAGGCTGAGCCACGCTCCACTAACATGCCCTCGTGGCAACTCTTCACCTGAAACCGGATGCCTTCATCTCGGGCTTTTTCTGAGATTTTGAATTAACATCCTGTTTAAAAATTTTAAGAGACTACCAATGGAAAAACCAAACAAGAAAGTCTGAGTCCCGACCGTCCTTTTATAACTCCTGCAGGAAAGAAAAATGGGTTAAAAGTCAATTTTATACTCATCAGTTAAAAATAAATATTAAGGAGAGATCCTTTGGAAGTAAAGATGAAACTAGTTGTAGAAAAAGCGTGTAACATAAAATTCTTTTTGGTTAATAGAGTCTGATTAAATCCACGTCTTAGAGCAGATGATATGAAAAGTAGGAAATAGAGATGGGAACCCCCGGAGTTCAGACAGTTGTAGTGGAACACAGTTAGCAAATGACTTGAAGGGGCTTCGGTTGAGATGTTCTGCAATCTGGATAAGATGGAGTTGAAGCGGAGGAAGACTGCATGATAGATGGTCTAAAAGGTAGTAGAGAAGTAGCACAGTGGCAATAATATTTGCAGAACAGGGATGCATGCAAATATATAAGCAGGCAAGAATTAAAAGTGAGAATGAAGTGTGTGAGTGTGTGTAGTCATCCCAGCATACCAAGTGGTTGGTAAACGCATTGGATTGAGGCTGTTCGAGCTGCTGTGGTCACTGGGTCTGAGGGCTGAAAGGGTTTCAGTGTTTGAAGTGGCAGACAGCGTTTCTCACTCAGGGGAAACATGTTACCTCTTGTGGAAGTGACGACAGGGGGACGGCTGTACAGAGGTGATTTTTTTTCCTTACACTGAAGCTGAGGTTCTCCCCCTGCTTTCAGTCTTTGCTCGAAGCCAGGCTAACCACCATGTCCTGAACTAAAGGGGTTAAATGATTTTGCACTGACTGTACTTTAAGTATTTATAGTGGCCATTTTACAGAACCATTTATAGATATGGCGGTCAGGCTGACAGATGCAGCATTACACTGAATTAAGAAAAGATTTATTTGTAAGTGGTCGTCAGCAACCTTTTCTCTCCCACTCATCTGCCTGCAGGATCTTAGCAGGCATAGACAGCCCTTGCTTTCTCCTTGGTTTTTCGGTCATGTCGCTGTAAGAAGATTTTTAAAAAATCATGCATGCCCCCTCCAGTAAAAGCATATTTTATCATCATTAATTATTAATACCAGAAAAACTGCTAATTAAACAGGTCACATTGCATTTTTTGCAAGTGCTGTCCAACAGTTCAAAAATCCTGCTTTAATCATCCAAGAACGCTTCCAGGTTAACTGCTGTTACTCATACAATGACCCTCTTCACAACTGGCTACCGAGACCACCTGACATGTTTTATTTGCAGCTGAGTGGACACAGGAATCTGAGCTGGAGTTAGAATCAAAATAAATGAGCCCCCTGACACTTTAGTGAACAAAAACTGTGGGGGCAAAAATCAGAGTGAGTCAATTAACTGGAAATGCATGCGCGTGTGTGTGTGTGTACGTCTCTAACAATCCAGGTCATAGCTTACTGTAAAATGAGGTGGCATCACTCAACCATGGAAAATACAGTCCCTCCTTGGCAAGGTTGGGAGTGTGTGGTCAGGAAGGACAATGGCACACACCATATTTCCATCACTTCAAAGGACATTCTATTGACTTTTGTGCATTTCCTTCCAACCTAACCTAACTATGACCTTAACCTAAACCTGAACTCATTCTGAACATAACGAGGTTTATAGTAATAAGGTTTAATGATTTAATTTCTGTGCCCAAAAAGGAGCAATATCTCCACAATGTGACTGTGTAAACAGATTTATGACCCCACTTCCCTGGGGACATAAATACACACACATACACGCTTTCTCACTCTAAGGTCAGCTTAGTCTACTGCCAGGAGCATAACACAAGTCTTAAAAGCTCTGCTGCTGGTAGAAGGACAGGTCAGGACAACACACACTGATCCAGACACATATTTTATTAAAAAGAAAAAAAAACATGGAAGGGAAAAACATCAACAAAGCAGAAACTGAATCCTTTTTGGGTATTTTGGAAAGTTTTCACCATGAGTGCTTTATTTCCATAGAAGGACTGAGTTGCAGCTCTGGCCGTTAAAACGTCGCATTCTTTGAAATGTAGTTGTGTATTTTAGGGTGTCATTTTTCTGGTGAGTGTTATAGTTTAAAGATCTGGAAGCCGTTGGAGCTGTTATAAAGATGTACGACCTCGTTGTCGACACGAGCAGCTGTGTGATAACATGATGTCATCATGAACCAGTACAGACTCTTCTTTGGCTTCTGCCTTTGACGGATTATAACGCAATGTGGGAGTAACTGCTTCAGAAATGGAGATAAGTCTGTCTCTATAAACTTGAAGCCCAAAAGGAGTAAACAGAGGTTTGAGAAGATGAGTTTTCAGTGTCTGTATATGGGATATCTTTTATTCTGTCGGCACTGCATGTAATCTGTCTGAGTGATGATCTCTGTTCCTGTTCTAGTCAGAAACGACCAACTCCGCTTGCTTTTGAAAAGATGCACTTGTAAAAAGAACTCCAAGTACCAGGCTACATATAACAACACTGAATTTTACAAAAACAGTGATGCCAGTTAATATTAAAGGTTGTTTAAAAATACACACATTTTTAAAACTTTTAAAACTCTTCAATCTGGATTTTAAGACCCAAAGGCATGACATCAGATCTGAGCAAACCTACATTCGTCTTCTGCAATCTCTTATCTTGCAGCATTTCTTTTATATATCTTTTATAGATCATGCATTTATATATTTTCTCCCATATGCCGCCTTCTAGTACTTGTATCAGAAGCTGCATTCTTCACAATTTTAACTTGAACACTGATTTGTGAACACAAACTGCAGTTTGTGTACACGTCACAGCTTATTTCTAAACTTCTCCATAAAGCTCAGACATAAAGGTCTTACAGCTTCCACAGTATTTTGTCCTCTATATACTTCTGTATGTTCAGGCATATCATACATACCCCAAGTCTCATGGATGTCACTCATCCAAGCTCAAAATGCACACTTTGACACTCTTTAAAGAGGACCCTGACCTCTCACTCTCCATTATGCTGTAACCACTTACGCCTTGGCACTTAAGCCAAAGGGCACCTTGTGCATATTTCTGAATGACCAGTTCAGTCTAACAGAACGGCATGAATTGACACCCTGGGATGAGAATAAGTTGGAACTTTCCACCCAAAGATGTATTTTTTATATTAGTTACAATTGTCAAAGGAATTTTGAATGAGATTTTCTAGCTACCTGAGAAGGAAGTTATTTGTTATTTGTTTTGGTGGTGCTCATTTAAAATAAATAATAACTAGTGCTATCGGCGGTCATCACGATTAACGCGATTAACCTGTCTGGAGCGCAGAATGGACAAACTGCGGACAAACTGCCCGAAATGCGTTGACAGAGACATTCCAGGGATTTTGAGTCAGTCTCCGCTCCAGATGAGTTCATTGTTAATCGCGTTAGTCACGATGACGTTTATGCGTTAACGCATTAATGCATTAACGGCGAGTAACCCCTCACACAGACCAATCTGCGTTAACTCGTTAACGGGGATATGCCAATTTTGACGCGTTAATGCGGGTCAGTTCGTGGTAACGCGATTAACGCTGACAGCACTAATAATAACATAAATATATTTACCAGCAATTAATAAATAATACACAGTTCAACACGGAAGCTAGGATTTGCCACATAATTCCCTCTCTGATAATCAAAGCAAGTTGGATACTTTGCTTTAGCATTGATGAGCACTCTATAACTCATTAATGTATCTGGAATATTTGAGCAGCAGTCACTTTTCAAACCCATCACACGATCCTCAAAGGATGTCCCCAAGGCTCCTGCAGTCTCTGACTTTGTACTTTTACACTGAAACACCCTTGACACTAATCATTACTGAGGATCAGCACAGGTAAATAAAAATAAGAAACCAAGATATTTAACATGGAAAAGATGGGCAACATAGAAAAGCAAGTTACTAGTTTGACGAGTTTGATGCTATCAACTATTTTTCAAGGGTCTTTCTCATGTGAGAATTATGTTTGTACCATGAGAGAATTTCAAATCAGAATTTCAGTCTCTCCCTCACTACAAAGGTAAGTTCTGTATAATCCACCATGTCTGTGAAGTCTCAATGGCCAGCTCACGCTTGCTGTCCCTTGGTGTGCATGACATCAGTATATTTCACAGTGTCATTTCCTGTCAAGTTTTTCTTCCGCTTTTCAAATCACTCTGCCCCTTTCTCAGTGGAAAAACGACACTCACAAAGTGATGAGGAAAAACCGTGACATTAGGAAGCTCAGGCGCACACAGTCAGAATGTGTGAGCAGACGCTGGTTCTTTTGGATGCAAAAACATATCTTTTGTTCTTTTCCCTCTGTCAACAGACCATCAAGGCGACGTCTCCCCTCGGTGACCCCAGGGTGACCTACAACCTGGAGGAGGGTCAGGTACCGGAAACAAACATGCCAGTGCGGTTCTACATGAAACCAAACCGGGCCGACGGCTCGGCATCTATCCTGATAGCCGAGAACCTCGACTATGAGACAACGCGCTTCTTCACGCTCAGAGTGCGTGTGCAGAATGTCGCTGCTGTGCCGCTCGCCTCCTTTACCACGGTCTATGTTAATGTGACGGGTGAGTTTGTATGATTACGGGTCAAACTTTTTCAACTCTTTAGCCAGACTGGTAGTCAAAAACGTGGATTCAGTCCCACAATTTTGTGCAGGTAACCAACCTGTGAAACCAATCAACTTACAGCTCTTTCATTAAAATAGGACAAGGCCCCTGTTGTCTATATGCACTCAGTGTGAGTGAGTGAGTCTCAAAGATGAGATAAAGACTAATTTGCATATTAATAGATATGTTCATAATTCTAAATATACTATTTTGATGAACAGAGCAAAATATTTAGTGGTTTAAAAGTTGCCATTAGAAGGACTTTAAAATTAGTAGTAGAGTTAGTTGCATATGAAAGTCAACATTCAGCTCTGACCATCGAATGTAAAGAAACCGTTGGTGAGCAACAGAAACTCGGGTGTAATGAGTGACAAACGGGGGAAATGACGAGAAGAGAAAAAGTAATGAAGTGCGGTTCATATTCCCGGTCGTCTCTGGCAGAAAAAGAAGAAAACAGAAGCGACCGGTGGTGTCAGCTCCGTGCCGTCTCCCTTTAACAGTGACTCACTTCCCAAACAGCATCTGTAGGCGGGTGGAGAGAAGGAAAGAGGAGAAAACACTTCCTGACTTTGATTGGCTTTGAACAAACCCACATCGGACGCTGTAATTGGCTTAGCGGAGCTTGAAAGTGAGCTGACAAGCTGCTTTGTGGACTCTTCAGGGTGTTTGGAGGATAATTCCTCACTAATAACTCAGTTTTCATTAGTGAGGGTAGACACAGTCCAGCCTCACTTTCTGATGGACTTTTTTTTAATTTTTCCCTTTTTCTCTCTTTCTGCTTTATTTTACTGTAATTCATCCTTACTTTTTAATCTTCTTTACTGGTGTTCTAAAAATCCAATCTTATTTCTGTCTCTTTGCCTTCTGTTTTGTTTTTTCTTTCTTTCTGTCTTTGTTTATTTCTTGCTCACTTTTCCATTCCTTCTAGCCTTTTCTTTCTCTGTCAGTTTTTAATCCACTTTAATCAGCTTTCATGGACATGACATACTGTATGTGTTCTTTTGCCAGATCCTTCAACAACAAAAAATATGAATGTGGGAAAATAAAGGCTTTTTTTTCTATTGCTGCTCTACTGTTTCTTTTTGGTTTTTTCCCCTCAGACGTGAACGACAACGTTCCTTTCTTTCTGTCGTCCACCTATGAGGCCACAGTTCCCGAAGGAGCGCAGATGGGCACGTCTGTGGCTCAGGTGTCAGCCACTGATCTGGACTCTGGTCTGCACGGGATGGTGAGAAACGTCTGCACTAATTGTTAATGATATTCTGCTTCCTATTCTTTTTCTGCTTCACTGCATCTCTCTGTGCTCTTCAGATCCACTATGTGATCCTGAAGGATGAAAGTGGGGACTCTCAGTTCTTCAGCATTGACTCCCACAGTGGGATCATCTTCACTCGAGCCTCTTTTGACCGTGAGCAGAAAGCTTCATATCTGATAGAGGTGCAGTCTCAGGACGGCTCGGAGTCAGCCCGACAGGGCCAGCCTAACACAGGTAACGCACAATCAGAGAGAAGGCGTGGAATCCAATTAATATAAAAGAGATCATTTTGCAGACCTTTTAAAACTAAAGTCTAGAGAATCTTGCATGTGTTTGGATACGTTGAAATTATATTCCTGAGTAAAGCCTCCATCCCACTTTGACTCAGACACAGCCTATGTCAGGATCTTTGTCACCGATGTGAACGACAACGCCCCGGCATTTGCCCAGCCGGTGTACGAGGTGAGCGTGGAGGAAGACAAGGAGGTCGGCTTCGTCCTCATCACCGTCACGGCCAACGACGAGGATGAAGGTGAGTTAGAATCTGGCAGTTTTTCTGTCTCTCTGGGATACACCTGTTGTAGTTGCTGTCAGTGGTGGCAGTGAAGTCAGTTCTTTGTGATTTCATGTGAACTTCAGTCAAACTGATCAAAGTCTCTGACTGAGTGTGCAGTTAGTCATAAAAACAAGTGTTGAGCAAGAAATTAGGTGTGTGAACTGAATGATCTGTTGCCTCCCCTCTCTGTCTCTCACTTCTGTTTATGGGTTCATGTTTTTATGTTTTTATCCTCTCTCCCATTCAGCTCTGTTTGCTTTTTTATACTTTTTAATAATCTTTCTGCACTTTGCCCTTTGCTTCTGTTTAGATGATTTGCATCCCCTCCTCTCCCCTTTCTGCTTTTCTTGTCTTGATTTTTCTTAAGAGAAACTTTGCTGTGTATAAGGTTACATTTTTTTTCTTCCACTGCAGTAGCTGGTGGTGATGTCTTATTGTAAAATCTTACATTAGACAGTCTGGATCAGTTTTACAAAAGCGCACCTACGTTTTATAGCTTTAAAACCACATAATTTTTACTGCTGTTTATTGAGACTGTGGGCATAAAGTTTGAAGAAGGTTTGTTTTTTTGTTTTTGTGTGTAAGTGTGTACATTCAAAATCAGGATACCCAGTTTGAAACTAATATGTTACTTGCTTTAGTGAAATTATTCAGTTTGTTGTTGTGAGACCTTGCATGAAAACTTGATCAGTGTTATTAGGACACAGGATTTATATGGTGGCTGATATTATCCATAATCTATTCAGATGTGCAAATCACTCGGTCAGCTCTTGTTGTTGATGTAATACAAAGTGGAACACACTTTACCAATGTGGTTCACGTGGACAAAGTGAATGAAAATGAATGCTCTGTTGAACTGAGAGTAAACGGTTGTGCAGATATTCGGGCTTTAGATGTGTGGCAGAATAGGGATACTCAGGATTACAGTAAATGATCTTTGACGGCACTCTTAATGTTTGCACTTTCTGCTGTTTCTGGTCAATAATGGATGTTCACAGGCTGTATATAAAAGATGGATGTATGAAAATGACGCCTACAAAAGTTCCTTAAGCCTGTATTCTTTTTGATAGCCAATAATGGCTGACTCGTCTGGTTGCAGGCTTGATTGTATGGAAAGACCCAGAGAAATGTTAGAAGGACAATTTGTAGTAAACTTTCATGTAAGTGCTTCTTTAAAAGATATCTCAATAAAATCACGAGAACTAGTGTGGCACCCGTCTGTACCAAGAGTGCAAGCTTTGCAAAGGGCCATATTTTACAACTTTTGAATGAGTTGTGTTCACAAGTTTTACTGTTGTAAAAAGTCTTATTTTTATTCTATTTTCCATTGTATACTAATTTTAAAACCGTTCTAATGTATTCAGACTTCACACAAAACTGAATACAAAACTCAAGTCTATACCCCATTAAACGTGTGTACTTTCAAACTCTACACTTCCCATAGGTGTCCAGACGACCAACATGAACAGAAATGTTTTTTATTCAGCTGAATTCATATTCCACTTTATTCAAAGAGCTCTTTCAAGGCCCTTGTACTGTAAGGTAAAAACAATATCGCATTAAAAGATGAACCCTGAACGATTAGATGATGTCCTATGAATGAGCATTTAGTGACAGTGTGAAGGAAGAACTCAATTCACATATTCTGGACTTAATGGGGAACTAGATAAAAAGAAAAGCTAGTTAAAATAACCTAATATGCGGGAAATATCTCTATTTCTTTTTCCTGTTAGTACTCTCACTGCAGTGTTTTGGATCAACTGAGGGCTTTTCATGAAACTTTTAGAAGATCTGGATAATGAGGAATTACAGTTGAGTATTTTAGCCTCAACGTAATAAATCCATGAACTAGTTTTTCAGCATTACTCTCAGACAGGATGTTTTGTTTAGTTTTGACAATGCTGTGAAGATGAAAGAAGGCACTCCTGTATATTTGTTTTATGTGCACGTTGAAGAACATATCCTCCTCATATCAACATGCTCTCAGCTCTAAGCCTCCTCACAGTAGTACTGGAAGCCACAGTAATGCCATGCAGAGTAAGTATTTGTTTAGACATAGTAAATTACAGATCGTGCCTATGGTTTCACTGATTTGTGTCATTTTGGCTTCACAAATAAATACAACTGGTTATTATGTGCATTACACTTGAAATGTATGCATTGTTTTCTTAAGATATTACCTAAGAGAACCGTGTATAAATTAAAAGGTATTGGTCCGAACTCAGAACCCTGTGGAACTCCATGACTAACTTTTATGTATGACAAAGAATCCTCATTTATAAAAACTAATTGAAACATATGAGTTGATTATGTTTCAAATCAGTGCATTTCCTTTAATCTAAGTGGCATGCATGGTAGGTTTTGGTTAACAGTAATCAGTCTCACACTGATAAGAATTTAGCTTCATTAAACTGAAAATGTTAGATAAGTAAACATTGCTTCTCAAGCTGCGCCTCCCACATTTTGGAAGCACCAGAATGTTAAATTACCTTAACCTACATGACATTATTTTGAATTATAGCATTATTGGTTTAACCTACTCACCTAACATCATAGTGCCTCCATTCATATTTGATATACAGGTTATGTGGAAAGTATTCTTGCGTTTTTCTGTTGTTGTTTGCTTTGTTTTGTTTTTTTCGAAGGGTAATTGGGTAGTTGCGTCTGTGCTATCAGAAGTACATTTAAGTAGTTTTAAAAACTGATTTTAAAAATTTCATGCTCTTCAATTTCCTTAATTTATTAGTCCCCCGTTATCCTCACTGTTGTCACTCGTCTCCACTCTCCTTATTTTCTCTCCTCTGTTTTATCTCCTTCTCTCTTCTTCTCTTGCTGTCACAGCTCGTTAGCGAGTGCCGCTGCTCCCTTGAGGTCGGCGGTTTTGATGTTTGTCTCTTTGTTTGTGTTTGTCCCTCATTCCTCTTCCTCCTCCGCTCTAAACCAATAAGCACCAGGAGGCGAAAAAAAGGAAAAATATCAGAAAACAACAAAAAAACAAGCCTCTCTCTCTTCTACTCTCTCTCTTAATGACAGCTGTTGGTGTCAGCTCAACGCCTCTGAGGTTTTCTATACTCAGAGCATGAGTGAAGGAAAGAAGAGTGATGTCTTATTATTTATTTTTCTTTTTTTTAATCTTTAACCTTTATTTTTTTTTTCTTGTTGACTGCAATATACTTTCATACAGTGTGACACAGTCTGCCTCCTATTCATCTTCTATATTCACCCTGATTCCCTGAGGAGCTCCCCAAACTTCCACTCACTCGTTTTCCACTGTTTCCTTTCTTAATACTTTTTTCCCAAAGTTTGATCAGACTTCCGAATTGAGCCATTTACTGAATTTCTTAAAAATAGAAATAAGGAACACCTCGGCACTCGACCAAACTTACTGTAGGCATCGCTAACAAGCTATAGCGCTTAAAAGAATATCTGGATGAATTTCAGTCCAAGTCTTTCCTGCACTTTTGCGTGTTGGCTGGTAGCAGCAGAGTAAATGTGTAATTGAGAGTTTATAAATATCACGTTGCATGACTCATAAAGCCAGAATGACAGCAGAAATACCATCAGTCATGTCATATTTGCAGAATGCACATCACTTTTTTAAAGTTGTGATTCTCATTTTTTTTGAGTTTGTCTGTTATTTCTATAACTACTAATTGCTATACCCAGAAAATATTGACATCTTTAGCAAAAACTCTAAGTGGTCTGACAGGTAGGCAGGTTAGTCAGACTTATCTGGAAGAGAATACAAAGTTATAATCTAACTACAGTTGTAATTTAAGTAGTTGAAAACGGAAAACATACATTCAAATATACTATTAAAGCAGTCTGTTAGCAAAGGTACTTACATTTAACTTAGAACTGTCATTTTTCATCATATAGTTTTCTGAGTCAAAATAAATTAGCCTTTTCACGTGGAACATTTGATTGACACATGCCAACTGTTCATACTGTAAATGAAGTCATATAAGGATGTTATTAGCTATAAAGTTACTAGGTTACATGTCACAAAACATGAGGAAGAATAAAAGTAACATATTAAATGCAAACAGAAATCTCCACAAGCTGAAAAGGTTACAGTGTGATGGGATTTTAAAGACTAATTTATAACTATTTCTTACTGCAAAGTACCAAAAATATTTATACTAAAATATTTAGTATGAAAAAAAGGAAGGTTAGCCCTGTAGCACACTGGTAACCTGTCCAGGAAATACCCCACCTCTCACTCTTTGGCCCACTTGACCCTAATTTTGATTAATATAAGAAAACAAATAAATCAAAAACAGAAGATTCAGTTCATTTTCTGTCCCTTGACTTGTTGATTAATTTACTGTTCATTTTCATTTGAGCGCCTTCATAAACCCTGTAAATTTTCTTTCGCTGGGAGCTAGGCTTGTGTCTGAAAATCTGCTTTGCTTCTTAATTTTTATTAAAACTAGTTCAGCGACTGGCTGAACTAGTTTTAATTTAAGTTAAAATAGCTGGGGGGGGTTTTTTTGGGGGGGGGGGTCTTTTCTTCATTTGTTTTTTTTTTTTTTTTTTCTTGTTTTTTTTTTGTGGC
>VUQG01003281.1:29854-44809 GCA_015106755.1 Etia nguti
GCATTTGTTTCGGTTTGATTTGGTGTTTGTTGGAATATAACCTAAGCTAGGGTTGAGGTGACGGGGGAAGGGTGGGTTTAGATTACCACTCTTTACCCCCCCTCCTCTCCAACCTAAAGCTGATTAGGCGCAGCAGCTTTTGTCACCCGTCGTGTTTTCTGGGTAACTTTGGTCCTACTAGTGTAAAAAAATTGCCGAACTAAGATCATCTCGTAATGAGATCAAGGGGCTTTTTAAAAATTCTGCTGAGTCTGACGTTTCAGTCTCACGTCGCCCCTGGGTTTAGTACACATACCTAATACTGCACTGAAGTTGAGCTAATGAGGTATGTGTGAATGTGAGTGATTGGTCATGTAATTTTACATTGTACTGAATGGAGGTGATGTTGTTGTGATGATTATGATGGTTAGGATTGGATGGATCTGGGACACAAAGGTTCCTGATTTCACAGTCCAAAGTCAAGCCAGTCAGAGTGTGTAACAATTCTACTAAATGAAGCTTAGTCTGCTTGCTAAGTTGAGTTTGTTGCTGCATTCAGATACCACACTTCCGTCACTTCAACACAGCTTTAATCGTAGCAGTGTTTAAGCCCTCAGCGCTCTACTTATTCTTCTCTCCTTGCTGCCTTTAATGTAGTCTCTGAATCCCCTGAAGTGGTAAGTTTGTATCACCCTTTCACAACAGGAAACCATATTGGCTTCCTGACCTTAGCTCAGCAGGGAGAGGGGGGACAGTGAGGTCAAAGCCCAGAAAAAGAAAAATTAATGTTGAATGTGTTTGTCATACTTATACATACAATTGTAACATACCTTTCTGTATTACACCTTCCATCTGGTCTCTAGCAAAATATTCATCATCTGCTGGTAGCAGTGCACATACCTATTGTTCTAGGTTTTCCTACTAACAAACAAAACCGTAGCCTCAAACTAATAAACATGAAACAGTGTGTTTTAAAGATGTGTCCTGTAGGAGAGCCCCAGAAATCTGATTTTTTTTTCCCCCCCTTTGTACTTGCAAATTGTTTGCGGTCCTTGATTATCCTCCAGACAGACTGTTAAGATGCTCCATGATGATTGTCATCCAGTAAGAAAATGCAAAAATCCCATGCTTTTACCCTTTCCTGTGCTTCATCTTTAGGGACCACTGTACACAGTTTATAAGTAAACAGTGTTTAATGCTCTGTCACAGTTCCTCATCTCCAGGCCAATGCTATGTTTACATTTAATGAAATTAAAACTATTCCAATATTTATTACTTGTGAAAACATTGAGCGTTATTTTTATAGTTTTGTATCAGTTAAATTATCACTTACACTGACTTGTTACGTACTCCTGTTTGACTGCACATTATTGAAAATATCTAATGACCCAATCACGTGGAAGAAATTCGGTGCATCTAGACATGTAGATAGAGGGAAAACATTAGAATGGGGAAGAAAAGTGATTTAATTGACTTTAAATGCAGCATGGTTGTTGGTGCCAGATGGGCTGGTCGGAGTATTTCAGAGACCTGTGATCTACTGGGATTTTCCTACATATCCATCTCTACTGTTTATAGAAAAAGAGAACATATCCAGTCACTGGAAGTTCTGTGGGTGAAAATGGTTTGAACTGATTCGAGCAGATGAGAAAGCAACACCAGCTCACATAACGACTCATTAGAACTAAATATGCGACAGACAGACAGACAGAGTCAGTGAGTGAGTGAGTCACGGTATGCAGGGTCAGACCGTGGGGTTGAGGTGAAATTAAGACCCAAAATGCAGGACTCTTCAGCTGAACAGTGAATTTATTTACAGTGAGTGAAAAAACAAAAAGACGATGTACAAATCCCAGGCACTTTGGCTCCCGTGGCGATTTCACCATGAGTCCCACACAGTGCTAGTGTCCGTGGAAGTGAATGATGACAACCCCAAAAAACCCCAATTCAAAACCGTGACTTCTCTCCGTGACAGACGCTCCGCTCCCAACTCCTGGTGACACAAAACACACAGGTCAGCAGGTAGTCCACAGTAGCAAGGTCTTTACTCTTTCACACAAAAGTCTACGGCTGTACTTAACGGGTTTGACACTAGGATCCCGCACTGAAAAATATAGGAAAAATATTACATGCTGCAACATTTCCATTGTAGGGTCAGAATTTTGCATAAACAACATGAAAGCATGGATCCATCTTGCCATGTATCAACAGTTCAGGATGTTGGTGGTAGTGTAATGGTGTGGGACATGTTTTCTTAGCACACTTTGGACCTCTCAGTACCAACTGGGCATCGTTTAAATTTCACAGCCTACCTAAGTATTGTCACTGATCGTGTCCACCCTGTCCAGTGTGCCAGTCTAGATGATAGCTCCTTTCAGCAGGATAAGCTCAGATCATCTCAAATTGGGTTTTTTTTTGTTTTTCATGACAGTGGTTTCTCTGTTCTCAAATAGCCTCCACGGTCACCAGATCTCAATTCCACAGAGCTCCTTTAAAATGTGGTAGAAAAGGAGATTCACATCACTGATGTGCTGAGTAAATGTTACGAGTCATGTCAATACAGAAATATCTCCGGAGTTTCTAGCACCTTGCTAGAATCTATATCGAAAAGTCAGAAATTAATATTTACAGCAACTTATTATGACATGAATAACAGTTAGTGCAGGATTAGTACTACTAAATTTGACATACCTTCTATCTGGAAAGACTCTGTGTGCTGACCAGATCACACAATAACAGGAGAAGATGGATGTATCTATTCATTAAGTCCTCTTTTGAAGCCTCAAGATGAGCATATTTCCTTTTGCTAAAAAAACCCAAAAAAACCCAAAAAAACCAGATGTGACAGGAAGGGACAGCCTGACTGTGAAACCACATGCCCATTAACTAATTAGTTGTGATTGACAGCCCGTTATTCAATGAGTTTGTGTTTTCATACCACAGATAACCCTCAATTTTTAAACATGGTATGACCAAGATTTGGAAAATAGACTTAATTTTTGTTCACTATGACTCAAAATGAGTGACTGAGCCCATAAACTCAGCAGGAAAGTGCTTACAGTGATGAAGACAGAAAGCCATTTTCACATAGATTTCTATAGCATCGAAAGTCTCTTTGGAACCACAGCTGTCACCATCTGTCACAACCTGGAAGATGCATATGTCTGGAGGGTCTCATATCTTTGGGACCCTCCAATTGCTCAGTCCTACAGCAGACTAATATTTAATTTTTACACTGTAAATTTAGCTTTCAGCTATTTGTTTTTGAATTTGTCATTTTAGGATGCATTTTACCAATTACTGAGGAAAATTTACTCCAAACTCTACCACCTATAACATAGCAGGCTTAATGTTTCCTGTCATCCTGGAATAAATACATGGCTCTACTCAAGATTTCTGGGTACTGCAGCCAGCTGAATTTCAAATATCCACAGTATCTCTTGCAGGCATCTGAGGCCACAACATGTGATATTTTCTAATGTGGTTGTAAAACGAAATGAAACTTCCTCCAAATATGAGTTTAGTCCTTCAGAGTGTCAACCTGCAGTCACTGCTCAGGGACGACTTTCCCCTCCGGTCCACCTCACAAGGAGCAGAGATCTGACCTTAATCTCAATTTTGGGCCTCCTGCTATCCTGCGAATTAAATCAGCCCTATCCCCTAGCGTGTGCTAGTGTGTGTGTGTGTGTTCATATGTGTGTGTATGTGTTAAGAGGGCAACACCATATGGCCAGACTGATCATTAGGGAGACTGCCGGAGGCAAAAACCGCTGGAGCTACTCTCCTTACACACATTTACACACACTCACATTTACACACACACACTCACATTTACACACACACACTAACTCGCTCGCCGAGTGTCACAACAGATCGTGCTTAGAGGCTGTGACGGACCAGTGCACTTAAGCTTTTCCTCACACACACACGAGGACACACACTCTCCAGTGTCGTAATGAAGGTCCTCCATGTCTCCACAGATGGTGTTTGTCTCCTAAAGTCTCCTTGGTGCCGGTAAACAGAGAGCTAGCCGGACCAAGACAGACCTGCCTCTGGGCCCTGAACATACATCTGTGTGTGTATGTGTTTGCCATGTTTACCATGTCCATGTGTGTGTGTGTGCTGGCATTTCTTCAGTTCATCAGGAAAGAAGAGAGAGCCAACAGAGGAAAGACAAGGAAAGGAAAGAGACTAGAGAATGAGATGGAAAAACAACAGAAAAGGAAGGCTGCAAGTGGCCAAAAATGAAAGAAGAGAAGGGAAAGAGGGATGAAAGTAGATTTTCAAAACACGTGGACAAAAAGCCTAAAGAACAGAAGGAAGTAGGAGGAGAGTAAAAGATTTGGGAGGAAGATACATGAAGGAGAGTTAAGGAAGGAAGAAAAGAGTGTGGCAAGAAAAAATAATCAAAGGAAGAAAACAGGACTGCATAGCAAAGATGAAAGAAACGGTAGGCTAGAGGGATGGAGGCACACAGAGAAAGCAGGAAAGAAAGAAAACTAAAAAACTGTCAATGTGAGAAGATGTGGGGGGGTTTAGTCAAGTTGGATCATGTAAACTGATCTTCAAAAACTGGTCACCAAAGAATTTAAGGCAAAGATGTAAGTCACCAAAATTAGTTGAAAATCTACATATTTTTTTCCATAATTTAAAAACTGCTGTTTCAGTTATTTTGTGTTTGATTAAATGGTTGTTAAGCTGTTGTGAATCCTACGAATGTCACCAAGAGTGGGTCTCCTCCATTTACTAGGAAGTCGGTATCGCCTCATTGACTGAAGGTTATTTCACTCTGCTGAGCAGAATCATTATTATGTTTTCAGCTTAGAATAACATCAAGATTCGGCATTTGGGAGCCGGAGTAGCAACATGGATTTATCCACTTGACCCTAGATATTAAATATAAATGGATGGATTCTTATTTAGTGCTTATTTTCTTAATGTAGCACTCAACACAACATGTCTCATTCATCCAAGAATGTTTTTTATCTAAATCCTTTCTTTCTAACTTTAACACTCCAATGAATGAATGAATCACAAGCGGCTCGGGGTTCAGTGCATTTCACAAGGAGACTGAAGCAGCCAGGGATCGAACTACCAACCTTCCAATTAGTAGATAATCTGCTCTACTTCTTTAATCACAACTAGCTAAAATAAAGTTTCTGTTTTGGACCTTACTTGCATTACATGACATCACTTTCATTTTTACAAGCTTCTTGGTTGGGGTTAGACATCAAAGCGGTTAGCAAGAGTTAGAAAAGTATTGTGGTATCAGTTCAAATAATCAATTTTAAAACTTAGAGAACTTATGGAAAGAAAACTACACTTATTTGCTTACTAGTATTTACAAGACACATTGAAAACAAAGGCAATCATAGATTTAGTCTGCAAAATCACTGAACATGTGATTGAAAATATTAGTAGGAATAGTAAAGGTAAAAAGTAGAAAAGGGTGTTTT
This sequence comes from Etia nguti, assembly GCA_015106755.1. Taxonomy (NCBI): domain Eukaryota; kingdom Metazoa; phylum Chordata; class Actinopteri; order Cichliformes; family Cichlidae; genus Etia; species Etia nguti. The sequence goes on from VUQG01003281.1 coordinate 35,290, forward strand.
GCTTTGCTTTTATAATTTTAGGACAAACATAGGGTTCATGTGACGAAGGAGTCAGCTGGGGACAAGGTCAGAGGCAGATGATTTGCTGTGGCGACCCTTAAAGGGAGCAACTGAAAGAGGACTTTGCTTTTGTTATTCTCCTTCTGGAAAATCCTTTTGTGCCTGTGACATTTGTCAGGTAAATTCACCAAGAACAACGCATGATGCAGTTAAAGAACAGTGCTCTCAGAAGTTTGCCACTTTCTGCTGCGACCAGTCCTTCAGGAGCAGAAAAAAAAGGCAGGAAGGAGACCAAAGATTGCAGGAAGAGATGGGATCAAATGGCAGACAATAGAGAAATGAAGAAATTAAAGTTTGTAACCGTGTCAGAGTTGAAAGTGAGTCGATGTCCCAAGTGAGCTGCTGTTCTTGGGGCGTTGTTTAGTAGTGAGGGTAACTGAAGTGAGAGTGAGCGGTACAGCAAACATCATAACAGGCTCCTGTGGTGCTGCAGACTGAACAGTCAGTGTACATTCCAGCCATCACCTGTGGTCATGACTGAAAATATGAGGTCATAAATAATATATGAAATTAGTTTCCTTATGTGGGTTCCCACCAGACGTCTGAACTCTTTACTCTGTCTCTAAGTAGAGCAACAGCTATATTTTTGACAGCAGAGGTGAGAGAGTGACATCTGATCAGGATGCATGCTGAATACCTTTTACTGGACTAAAGGAGACCATCTCATCTGTTCTGGAAACACAATGGAAAAAGTGTGAAAGTTTCAGTATCCAAGAAGCGTGTCTATTCATACTGTCCAATTTAAATGGACCTAAATCATAAATAGTCACAACAGAATAACCCAAGTTTCTGCTGTAACAAAAAGCACATCTTAGTTTAAGTCTGAAGTTTTCTGTAGGTCTCCAGAAAATTAATGGTGTGACGGGAAAATTACTGTTTGTGTGAGGATAGGGAGATTTTGAGGAGGCCAAGGTATCTAATAACCCCAACTGTGAGGGAAATACCTGATTTCCTCTTAAATTCAATATTTAAGAGGAAGAAAAGAAAGCTTATACTATGGCTTATTACAAAAAAAACTCCATTTATTATAATTTTGTGAGCAGGGGATTAAGGATTTTCAATTTTTGGTTCACAGTTTTGGTTAACTTTTTTTTAAAATGGGGCATAGATAAGAATAAAATGGGAGGCATTTTTAACACAGTGATAATCACTTGACTGTGACTGATCTTTAAAAATTTCATCAGACTAGCACCACAGGAAGACCATTAGCATAACATGAGGCTCTGGTCATTAGTGTTGCAATTTTAGTATCAGTTTGTCAGTCACATCTATACACTTATATGTAATTATGATAACTTAATATTTTATAAAATGTCAAAAGATTCTTTATTTATGCCCCTGTTACCAGGCGAAGTTTTAGTTTTTGAAAGCCCAACTCGTACTCTACCAAAGCAAAAATGCAACACAACAATGCTACATTCAACTGATCTGAGTGATAGTAGCATATACAGCTCTTCGCCATATGTGCTGGATTATGCAGCCTTCTTATTTCAATAAAAATAAACAGTCCTTTTTGGAAGCAACAGGAAGATCATCCTCCTTTACCTTCACCTCCAGAACTAAGCAGTCTGATCGTTTAAATCAGTTTTGTAGAAAAGATTTTTTAAAACTGACAAGAGCTTAATGTCTTCCATCCAGGTGCTAATGCCAAGCTGCGCTACCAGATCACATCAGGAAACACCATGGGCACCTTCGACGTGGAACCTGAGGTGGGCACCATCTTCGTGGCTCAACCTCTTGACTATGAGATGGAGCAACGCTACGAGCTCCGGCTGGTGGCCTCAGACGGGAAGTGGGAGAACGAGACGCTGGTGGTGGTTCAGGTGGTAAATCGCAACGATGAGGCACCAGTTTTTACCCAGACCGAGTACCACGCTGCCGTGATGGAGGAACTCACCCAGCTTCCTGTTTTCATCCTAGAGGTTAGCGAGTCTGTTTGTGTCATATTAAAAGTTAAAGGACTCTTATTAGTCATTTTAGATCTGATCATGTTCACTATAATCAACTCAGTTCTAATTTTAAAAAACTGACATTAGAATAGACAATGTGGTTTTTCAAGTTGTAATCGAGTCATAAAAAATTATACAAAATCAAATACAAATTTATGTTCTAAAGAATTTGACATTTCCTTTTCTGGTGATGCTTAATGGGAACTTTTATGACTTTTACAATGCAGCAGACAGAGCAGCAGCTGCTAAAGAGAGTCACATTGACAGCATTGATCAGTGTTTGTCTATTTCAAATTCTTATGAACGGTTCAAGCTGAATTTGATTGGCTTCTCTTACGAAGCTCCCATAAACAGTATAGGACTGAACTCAGCCAAGAAGCCCAAATAGAGCCAGACTAAGCTAAGTTCTCTTTGTTTTCCACTACTAATGAAGTGCCCAGCTTTTACTCTTCTTTTCATGCAACAAAATAATGGATTAGTCAGTTTATGACCATATAGAGCGTAACTACAAAACACATGAATGGATGGATTGATGGCATGTTTTCATGTTTTTTGTAACTGTTAGCCATATCCTTTAGCCTTAAGCACTGATCATAGGTCCATTCAGTCCAGATGAAACTGTTTAACATATAAACTTGAGAAAGTAGCACCTCCCAAATGCACCTTTAAGATAAAGGAGTTTATTGTGAAAATGTTAGTGTTTATGTGAACAATATGTGAAAATGTATCAGATGTACTGAAAAGAAACCTAATTGTGTTTGTTACACTAGGAACATTGAGGTGTATTAGCCTGGAGCAACAACTTACCTGAGATCGAGTGACCACATACTAACACATCGCACATGTATGAAATTGGTTAGCACAATATTAGCTGACAGAGGCACCAGTGTTTAACCAACCAAAACCTCCTGACAGGAACTGCCTGCCATTTGAAAAGTTGCTTCAGAAAAGTCAGAGTCAGCCTCCTCCTCCTGTGGCTTTCATTTCGTCGCACCTATCACCGGTAATTCACAGTAATATGCATGTGCCGCCAAGCTAAATCAGATTAAAAAGGTGGAAGCGCGTCTGGGAGGGCAGGGAAGTAATCTCTGTCAGAGAGGCATGTGTCACCAAGTCCTCAACCTGGGCCTGCTTCCCCTCGCCTGCTGGAATTGATTTGATGTGCGTTTGGTTCCTCTCTAACGCTCTCGATAGTTTTTTCTGGTACGCGGCGACCGGGGCCTCCCTCAACGCCCGCCACTTTCAGCCCTTGCCCTCTAATATAATTCAGCAGATAGCGAACAGAGGGGAAAATCCAATTTGAAATGAATATTTTTTGACTTCACCTGCGCGGCAGCCTGCTCTGCGGTGCCGCGGCTGCTCATCTTCAATATTGTGTACCTGAATCACGTTGTCAAGAAATGCAAAGAACCCACATGGGGGGGGTGGCTGGGGAAGGGAGGAGGGGGGGATGACTTCAAAGCCTTCTGTAAACAAACCCTCTGGTGAGAGAAGTGGAAAAGGAAGGGTAAAAGTGTACTTTTTCTTGCTTTTGTCTGTGTCTATTAACTTTTAATTGCATTGTGTGTCTCCTTGACAGATGTGAGAGCTCGTCTCGTTTCTGCTGCTCTTGTCCCCTTGTTCAGAGAGATAGCAGGAAGGCTGGTTAATTAAGCAAACAGGACAAAGCAACTGAGAAATGTTTATTCCTGTGTTGGCAAGTCCCCTTGTGCAGGGGCAGCTGCTGCAATCAGCTCCCTGCCTCGTGTCCTATTTGTTGGGCTTGACATTTGTACATAATGAAAAAGCAGTTCAGCTTTTTTAATAAGAAACCGCCTGATGTATAAAAGAACAATAAAAAATGGTTTCTTTAGAGAAGAAAAATGTTATTGAATTGACTTGCGACGACAAATGTGACAGCTCGCGATTAACTTTTACTGCAGTCCTTCTATAATGAACCCACTTTTTTAACAAGAAAATGTTCAGTTGGTGTTATTTGATGGTTATTTTTTATTTATTTGTAATTTTTTAAGTTTAAAATTATTTTCAACATCATCAAAAGCTTGATTAGTAAGTCTGTAATTCTGAAGACATTTTCATTTTTCCACTTTTCCAATTTAAAAATGGGGACTACTCAGCATTTCATACACAAAAGCACTTCAAATAATTAGAATAAAGATCTGATGTTATAAAATGCCGCATTTGGCTTAAAGCCCAGAATACACTTCATGCATCTGTGTGTCCAGAGGAATCTGTGTGACATAAATTTTGTCATCTTGTGCAGAGACAGTTTGTCAAAGGCTGTATGAAACATCAGTTTTTAAAACAGTTCCTTAAGGTAAACCATAGCAGTTAACAATAATGGTATCTGTCAAAAAATATGCACCTATATTATAAAGTATGTGCTCCTGGTTAATAAAAAAGTTAGGAATGAATATGTTTATGATGTTTATTTACACTTAACAACATAAGACTTTAGGATCTTAATGTGAGGGACCATCAGTATTGCTAATACTGTGATAGTAGTAATATTGATATTATGGGATGACCACCTTTATTCTTCAACAAAACCTGAACTCTCTTAGCCAAGCATCATTTCTTTAAGCGGTCTTCAGGAATAGTTCTCCAGGCTTCTTCAAGGACATTCAAATCTCTTCATTAGATGTTGGCTGCCTTCTATTCTGCTTCAATAATGTTGAGGTCCAGGCTCTGGGGAAATTCCATTGTTTGTTTTTCCATCCAGGTATATTTTATTGCACTGGCAGTGACTTTGGGACCACTGACATGCTGAAAAATGAAACTGTTTCCAATCAGACACTCTAGAAGGCAATGTGTAAATGAAAATCTGATGGTGGTTTTTTGCATTCAAAATTCTGAAAAATTTGGACAAAATCCCCAACACCAGTAACTGAAATGCAAACCCAAACATCACAAAGCCTGTAGTTTTTGTATTAAAAAAAAAATGTGCCCAAAGATAAATTATTTGGTCTTGAACTATTGCTCAAGACCACTTTAAAACATTTCCAGAAAGCCTGGCTCCTTGAAAGAAATCAGGGGAGGCTTTTACACAGTTCTTTATATCACCTGGAAATTTCCAGTAACAGTGTTAAGTAAACAGTAAGCCTGATCTTTCATTTTTAATTTGAACTACAAACTCAGTGTTTTGAGAATTTTAGCTTTTATTTTACCGTTTTATTTCGGTGTAATTTTTGTAGGTATCAGCTACAGATCCCGATCAGGAAGCTGACCAGAGTGCTCTTCGCTACTCCCTCCATGGCCAGGGTGCTGGTGGTGAGTTTACCATTGATGAACGCACTGGAAGAATCTATGCTCAACGTCGACTGGACCGCGAGGAGCGCCCTGCCTGGAGATTCCTTGTACTTGCCACAGATGAGGGAGGGGCAGGTCTCACAGGATTTGCTGATGTACTGTTAGAAGTCAGAGACATCAATGACAATGCTCCCTTCTTCCCCTGCCCAGCACTGGAAGTAGATGGTTGTTTTGTTGGTCAAGTGCCTGAAAATTCCCCTGCAGACACATCCGTCATGGAGATGCGTGCCATGGATCTGGATGACCCCAATGAGGGCAGGAATGCTTTGCTCACATACAGCATCATCAAGAACATTCGCAACGAGATCAACCTCAACCTGTTCTCCATCAATGCCACTACGGGCACCATCTACACAGTACTACGCTCTCTGGACAGGGAGATGGAGGACCGGTATCTGGTAGTGGTGGAGGCCCGTGATGGAGGTGGTTTGGCAGGGACAGGGACAGCCACCATTATGGTTTCAGATGTCAATGACCATCCACCCATCTTCACTCAGAGACTCTACAATACTCAGGTGAGTCAACCTCTCTAACCATCTTTAAACATTTTCATTTATTTTACCAATGATGTCTGTAAATAGATTGTAAATCACTTACTTCTATGTGTTGATAGGTGACTGAGGACCTTGAGGTGAATAGCGAGGTACTTGTAGTTTCTGCCACAGATGGAGATGAGGGCGAGAATGCTGTGGTAACCTTCAGCATTGTAGGTGGTGATGAAGACAGAAAGTTCTTTGTGGAGACAGACAAAGTGAATCGACGTGGCGTGATAAAACTTAAGAAGAAAGTTGACTTTGAGAAGCCTAATGAAAGGACTTTCAATCTGACCCTGAAGGCCGAAGATGCTGATTTCTTCAGCCTGGCCTATTGTCTCATTCAAGTGGAAGACTCCAACGACCATGCTCCCGTCTTCTTTCCACAATTCTATGAGTCACCAGCTATGTCTGAAGATGTGCCAGTGGGGACAATTGTTGCTCATGTTACAGCTTCTGATCTAGATTCTGGCCAAAATGGGCGTTTCTCTTACAGTATATCCAAAGAGTCAGATCCCTACAATCAGTTCCTGGTAGACCAGTCTGGTTGGGTTGTAGTTGCTGATTCTTTGGACAGGGAGAAAATCTCTCAGCACAGGATCATGGTCCTGGCTACAGATGCAGGGAGTCCCCCCCTGACTGGCACTGCCATTGTTGTGGTGACTGTACTTGATGTTAACGACAACGGGCCAGAGTTTGAGGTCCCCTACAAGCCTGTTGTTTGGGAGAACACAGCTGCGCCCCAGCCAGTGAGAATGAATGAAACCTCCTTGCTCCTTCATGCCACCGATCGCGACACCTCCACCAACAGTGGGCCATTTTCCATACGCCTTCTGATGCTCACCTCAGACGCCACCAACTTTAACCTGACGGACTTTCGGAACGGAAGCGCAGCCATCACCGCGCTCCGTGCTTTTGATCGTGAGCGGCAGAAAGAGTACCGCCTCCCAATTCTCATGATTGACAGCGGCTCTCCTCCAATGAGCTCTACTAGCACGTTGACAGTTGTAATCGGCGACAGAAATGATCATCCCCACTCACCTGGACACACCAACTTTATTGTCTACAGTTTTGAAGGTAGGTTTTGTTTTTTATCTAATTCAATGAGAATTCCAATGTATCATTTCTGAGACTAGCTCTATGAAACCTATGCATATTATTACATAATTTGGTTCCAAATATCTATGATCAAAGCTACAGAGTTTGCTGAGGTTTATCAAAATAGGTTCTGAAGTCCTAGTCTGTGAAAAAAAAGTTTTTTTCATGGCCATGATCAAATAAAACTACACACAGATCACATGAAGCGTGCTGTGTCAAAAAAAAGGGTTGATTTTGGATGTGCCAGCAAGTTTTTCATTGTTCACTAGTATTCATCTGTTACATCAATGACATTTTCATTCAGTGATCTCACTGTTGTCCCCGAACAGAGAAAATTAAGCGTGGGCCTGTTTTACTAAATTTACCTCATACACAAAGTGTTTTTGTTCATTGCAATGTTTTTCATTTGTGAAAACAGTAAGCATGCAAGAGCCCTGTAGGGTCTGTATATTTATCTGTAATTTGTGAGCTGCAATGATTTGTGAAACATAATGCTGCTAACATTTGTGGTGTGAACAGTAGCTGCAAAAACTGTGAAATTGGCCCCAGGCTTTTCTCTGATTTAGTGAGGCATCAAAGTGAACCAGTGTAAAATAAAAGTAAACTAGCTGCACACTGATGGAAACTGATTGAAAACTGGAAATTGATGAAAACACACTGTTAAAATAAATGTGTGCTGTTTGTATCCACAAAATTTAGGCATTCATTTGGTTTTGGATTTTTCTTTCATGAGAGCCTCACCGTTCAGTCTAGTATTTTACACTCCACTGGAGAAAGTTTGGGTGTATTATTGCTTGAAAACACCTTTACCCTAGAACATAATGTATTCTATTATATTGTCCCCTTTAAAAGTTCCCTGGTCACTCTGAGGAATTCAACGTGGTTTCTTTTTAAACCTTTAAGTCTCTATTATCCTACCCTATCACATAAAAATCTCCTCACATGAAGCATTAAATGCACTCAGTGCCCCTTTAGTGCCATTTTTCAGTGCTTAGGGTACTCACCCATACTTTCATTTTGCCTCATAAGAAAAAAATAAGGATGCAGGTGAGCTGGTGGAAGGCATAATCACACAACTACAACCAGGAGGGTAGCTGGGTCCATCCCCGACTACTCCAGCCTCATGCTGAAGTATCCTCGGGCAAGATACTGAACCCCAAGTTGCCCCAGATGCATTCATCGGAGTGCGAGTGTGTGTGCGAATGTTATGAAGCTCTTAGGCATAGATTAAAGTGCTGCATGATTGTGTGTGATTGGGTGAATGAGACTTGAAGTAGAAAGGCGCTATATAATTACTAGTCAATTTATCATTTACAACCATCTGAGTTGCCTGCTTTTTTTCCCCGTCACTATTTAGGTTTAGGAACAGATTGTGTTTTATGCTCTTTCACAGCATTAATAACACATTACAAGGCAAACTTCTCCCATTTGCAGCAAGCAACTCCTCAGTTTTCTTGGTCACCATATTAATGTCTCCTTCAACAGCAGAGCACATTTAATTATGGCCTTTTGCTGTCTCCTTCTGACATTTAGGGACTTTTTAAAGTCCACCCAGACCGCCTTCAGTATTGAAAAATGACACTAAAGCGTTACCCAGTATGTTTTAACATCTGACACCTACAGGTCCTGACCAAGCATCAGTATGTAACGTGTTGGGAGTGAGAATGAGTTGCCCTACCACCACCTTCTGAGCGCTCTCCGCTCATGTTGTTAAAACTGTACTTGTCACAGTCGACTGCTCACAGCCTCCTGCTCCAGCCCACATCACTTATTTAGCGTTTCATACCATCTGTCGGCCCTCTGTAATTTGCTGGAAAAACTAAGGTATTCTGTAATGTATTTTTAGTTGATTCCCTCTCGGGGGCCTTTCCACATGAAAGTGCATTAACCTGCTAATGCGAATTCATCACGTACCTTAACAACATACCATGAAGCAAACAATTAAGACCAGCTTAAGTCCCGGGTTTGATGAGCACATAAACAGGAGGCTTTTTTAAAAGGCAGCTGATTTCACGGCTAAAGAGATTACAGAGCTGTGTTCAGCTTTTTTTGGAAGAGGGGGAAACACTGCGTGAGAGATTCTAATGCGTGAACATATTACTGCTGTGCCGTCAAACCATGACCATGTGTGCCAATGAGGCATCGCCCGTCACCTTATCTCCTTAAAGAAGCCTCTACTTTTTTCCCTTCACTCTTAATATTTGGATTGTACCACAGGGATCCTTTGTGCTCAAAACTAATTCCTCTCAAAGCTAATACATTTTTGGACTTTCTTGTTTCTTTTTTTTCCCCACCTTCTGACAGGTATTCTCCAGACGACAGTGCTTGGACAAGTTCAATCCCCCGACCTTGATGACTGGAGTGAGAAAGTGTACCGTTTTGAAGGCAAACCAACCAGGTACTTTGATCTCATCAGCTGAAAACTCTGAGATGCCTGAAAGGTGACTTGCAGAAAGACAGTGATGGAGGTGAAAGCAGAGATGGATAAATTAAGTAATGCAAAAAGAAAAAAAAAAAAGAGAAAAAAAAAAAAAAAAAAAAAAAGAAAAAAAAAAAAAAAAAAAAAAAAAA
>VUQG01003283.1:0-13287 GCA_015106755.1 Etia nguti
CAATTCACAATTCACAATTCACACACACACACACACACACACACACACACACACACACACACACACAGCCACACACACACACACAAACATACACATACATACACAAACCCACACAAGCTGTGTAAACCAACCATAAATAACCAGTCTAAATCTTATATACATAAAATACAGGATGACAGGAATGAAATGAAGTGAAATGAATACCACAGAATGTACATAAGGTGCAGTTGCAGTCTGGCAGTGGGAGCAGTGTGACAGTTCAACTGTTTAGGAGGGAGATGGCGAGGGGAAAGAAACTGTTCCTGTGTCGGGTGGTCCTGGTCTGCAGGCTTCTATACCGTCTGCCAGAGGGCAGCAGGTCAAAAAGTCTGTGTCCAGGGTGTGAGGGGTCTGTGATGATTCCCTTGATTTATAAAAATAAGGTTGTTACTGGTGAATTACACGGCGCAATATTTTGTCTACTGCTGTAATGCAATTCTTCTAACAAAGAAAGAGCAAAATCAGCTATTTTGTACTGAACTTCAAACTGCTAACGTACTGGCCTAGTTTTCTGCTTTTTGTAAAAATTGCTTTTATCTCCTGACTAATTCATGTATTCTTCAAATATATTCAGTGTAGTGAGCTGGCTTTTACAGTAGATATCAAACTCCAAATACTCTGAAGTGGCAAGAAATGACTCATATATTGGGTATATATGGTTAGCATGTTTGGGAGTGGCAAAGGTGAGAAAAGAGTTGACAGAGAATACGGTCATGTGGTCTCTTTGTCATGCACCATCAAACCCTTCAGCTGGCCAAAGAATGTTAGCAATGCCTAATGATGACCCTGCTTTGGGTTTGATGTATTAAAAGAAGAGCTTTGGTGTGTGTGCTTATGCGTACCAGTACTGCTTGCCCGGCATTACATACTATCTGATTGCCTTAGAATAATAGAGTCACTGAACACTCTGTAATGGAAAGCAGTCATCTACTCACTTCTGCGTGCTACGCAGACAGCAAACCATGCAGCAGGGCAAGTCATGTGAGCTACAGTCCAGTCTCCTTCTTTCTTTCTATACCGACAAAGTAAAGGTAAGGATCAGGTCCAGGGGTTGTACTGAAGCAGGAAAGGTGGCAAGAAGTACAATGCTGCAGAGACACAGTGGCTAAGTAATGCATCAACTTGATATTCTTTTCCACAGGGGCTGAGAAGTTCCTATCAGCTGCTGCAGTCACTGAGGTGAGCAGTCAGCAAGCAAGCCATAAGACATGGCACGATTTCAGCCTGCATACTTAATTCATCCCTGCCAGCAGCACCCTCAGCTGGGGTCAGACATCCTTAGTCCCCAAGACAAGTTCAACCTAGCTTCAAATCAAGTTTGCCTGAAAGCTTTATTAAAAAAAACCCACAGGAATTTACAGCCCTTTAATTTGTGCCTATTTAAAGTTTTCTTTTTCATTAAACTGGATTTTAAAGCATCCACGAAAAGAACCCACAATTAAAGAAATTCCTACACAGAGCGCCTACTCGTGAATCTGAGATAAAGCATCTCAGCTCAAAGCTCAATTATATGATTGTAATAAATACTTCAGGGCTGTGGTACTGGATAAGCGTTAGCAACTTTTTTTATACGAACTCTGTGATCCTAAAAAAAGAAAAACATAGCAGCAAAAATAGATAACATATTTCAGACATGAAAAGAATAATTAATGAATCAACCATTAAGCATTAAAGTAAGTCAGATAATGTTAAGATATGCTGAGCATGGAGAATTTGTTTCAGGGCCCAAGATGGTAAGGTGATGATGAGGGTATAAATCAAGACAGAAGCAGGGCTGCTTTCTATTTGACTTCTATATAATCTGATTTCTTTATACAAGCAGATAAAAGAAGTGTCCATTAGAAAGACTGCACTATTGCTTCTGCACTGTCTTCATTTTTTAAAAATTGGGGGATGTTCATCTTTTATATACAGCCTATGTTATCTAAAAAGGGTAGATAAATTTTACACCTCTGGATTAAGATTCAGTGATTAGAGTTCTAGATGGAATGAACTGTTTCCTTGAATGAAGTGAAGATTCAAAAGATTCAAGTCTGCCATGTAAAAATTTAAAAAAGGAAAAAATACATTTAAAAAAGTCAGCAGCCGCACTTCCTCCAGGATACAGTTCAGCCATGCAGAACCAAGCGGCACTTCCAAATCCAATATTCCAATAGTTTCCTTCCCAAAGACAAATCCATTCAAGCTTCACTGGACCTCACTGCAAAACTCAAGGTAAAGAGATAATGAAACTTCTGATAAACAACACAAAGGGCACGAAAGTTCTAAAGCAACTTTTCTCAGAAAGACACACTGCTGGAAAGTGTCGACAGATAATTTCCTGAAGGAGCCTCACGCAGCAAACTCTTTTCATCTTTGTTCACAAATGCAAAAGCTATTCACAGTGAACACAGCAAGCAGCAGTGACTCATGGACACTGAATTATGGAAATGGGATTCACTGATTGAAATTCAACTTCATTTCAATTCTTTTTAACCTTTTTAAGTATGTCAGCTTTTTTCCCCCCCATGACACTGCATTTGATCCCAACAAGTGTGCGGTGACTGAGGCTTTCAGAGCATTTGTACTATGTTCATTATGCAAGATCTCATTACGTGGATCGACAACTTGCTCTCGTAGGCCCCATGCTAACTGAGGAGAGTCCCCAAAAGCATCCTGGTGCCAGTGCGCCGATAAATCATTGACAAATAAGTGAAAAAAGAATATTATGAACATCCAAATATTCTGTAAAGCTCACAGTTTTAATGAAACCAAGTTGAATAAACAGTAAAATTTACTCACATCATATTTTAATATTCATACTGTATATTCTAAAACTAATTGTATAGTTATGCACTTTTGTCTTGCACATGGTCCCAATTCTTTCAAACAACTACAATTGCTACCAGGAATGACCTGCTGCATTTACAGTTACTGCAGGGCCTAAATGTGGAAAGCAACCCCAGCGGCCTTGTTTAAACTTTGGATTATGTGTTAATTAATGCACATTGCAAGCCAAATCCTATTATATATCGACTGGAATATGAAACCACAGCCTACTGCACTCTAGTACACTAAACTACTTCCATTAATCAACAACAGTGGAGATATAGATTTTACTCACTCACTTCATCTTTGCATCTTTTTCCTGTTCTTAAATCATTAACTAGTGTAACGTTTCACTGCGTGATTGACACTTATAAATGGCCTGATACAGCCATGTTTACTGCAATATTCTTTAGTATGAGAACAGTTCTGAAGTTGATCGTGGGGTAAAGATGAAATAGCACTGTACTGATTCTGAATCCAGCAGTGAGCCCACCGTGCATGCAACATCAAGATTTTTAAAATCTATATTTCATCTGTTTTGCTCTCCCCCTGAAAGGAGGGAGCTTCTATTTGTCTGTCTGTTTGTTAGCAGTCCAGCATCAATGGTTTTCAAGATCATCATCATCATTTTGTGTGATCGTAGATATCAATAACGGCTCAAGCTGAATATTGGTGAAAATTGGGTCAAGGCCAAGGCCAAACCAAAATGTGGGAATCAATTATTTATTTATTTATTTTTTATCCATAATTTTTGTGGATGGTCTTCAAACTTCACAACAATATACTAAGCTGTGGGGGATATGAGTGTGAAGGCTGGCTAAGCATTTGACTTTGACCTTCATCATTAGTGCCCAAGGTCAAATTTGACCTCGAAAAACAATTCCAAGAAACCATATCGAGTAATATATTGTATGAAAAGGCATGGAGAGAGCTGTACAACAGACTATTTTTTCAAAGCACTATACAACGTCACAATTACACAATAACATTTTTGTAGAATCTTACAAAAATGTTATTGTATTTTCAAATCTCAAGTTTTTAAAGCTTATAGATACTAAAGAATTTGGCCAATTCTGCTCCAGTCATATGGTTGAAAGATAATAAAATACACACTTTTATTATGTAATGCTTCAAGGTTAAAGGCCACAGGTCAGGGTCACACGAATTAGAAAAAAGCTGAAGTTGGCATGTTTCATAAAACATCAGCACACTGTAATAAAAATATCATCAAAGTTTTAGTATAGCGACGGTAATGGACGTATAGAGAGGAGCTAAAGATATGTAAAGACATTACGGACTGGGATGGAAATGCAACCTGATTCTTCCCCAACCTCAAAGTCAAGACCCCATGTGGGGTTTCGAGGAGAACAGCACCGTACAATTACCAATTTAACTGATAAAGAAAAAACGTTAGTTTATATTTACATTTTCTGGTGTTGCTTCTTAGCTTTGGAACTAATTACGGGTGTTGCACCACCATGCTTTTGCATTCTGCTTTAATGAGCTTGCTTTGCAGCATATAGTTATATTTTAGGACAAAACAAGCCCATATAGCTCTTATGAAGAGGCTTTAAAAAACAGGAAGAGTCTTGCAGTTTCACACCCTCTGTAATACAATGCATCTGTCTGGCAGAGAAGCACGATATTATTATTTCATTACCATTTCAACTCCCTTAACAAAAGAAATAAATAAAGCATTTCTCATCTCATCATCAGCTCATCAATAGAGACACCCTTTGGTGTCCGGATACTCTTGGGAATTAAGTTAGCTGAAGTTCCAGTGTGAACATAGCAAATAAAAGCTATGTTCACACTGGAAGACATCGCTCTAAAGCTGGTGGGTGGTCACCTGATGATATTCCATGCTTTAGTTGCCTAGGTAACCCTGTAGTGTATTTACTATTAGGTCATAGGTCAATCAGTTGCTTCAATTGATCTCCTGTAATTTGACATTTACTTGTAATTTTGACAGCCACCAGTTATTTTCCTTGTAGTGGCCTGAAGTCGCCTTTCAACTTTGAGAAAACACACACACGCAAAGACACACAAACTGTGCGGATTCTCCTGGGTGTTTTCCTTAATCCTGTTGCTTCTGAGACTTTGTTGCTTATCACAAGTGCGCCCAAACATCAAAGTGCAAGCGGGAACTTTCAGTAGTGTATTACCGACAGCTAATGCTGCAAAGTGATGCTCCCGTAGATTCGCTCACTGATGCATGCAATTGAACTTTGGCTTTCATGTCATATCTCTACTTTACACGAATGATTGCAACACATACAGAAGAAAACCACTATTTTAAGGTTGAATGGAAATGTGAGAAAATACTTAGGAAGCCTAAATAAGTAATTTAAAGATGCCGAAACAAAAGATAGGATGGGGACAATCATGGAACAGGTGATTTCCTCTGGAGATACGCTTCACAGGTGTCACAATAAAGTTACTTCAAACACCAAAAGGTCTTCACGGGTGCAGCAGTGCACCACTCTTAGCTTTGAAGCATCACATTTTCATCGAGTTCAGATGAGCAGTCACAGATTTAAATGAATGTAGATAGAAGTGAACTGCTGGGAGCAAAAAAAAACCCTGACAGGAAGCAAAAGTGAAACCTGCTGATGGACAACTCTTACAATATAGGCATGGAAATAATTCGGCATCAAATATCAAAGCAGAAGCATAGCTGACTGATATATCGCAGCAAGGGGAATGACTGACGGAAAAGAAAGTCATGTTATTTCCTGTCTGCTTGATAGCATCATGAAGAACAGACAGGAAGTGGATCTGTTTGGAGACTCTGTAAGGAAATGAATAAAGAGATAGAGAGACAACAATCTGCTGTACATCCAGCGCCTTCATCACTATACAAATCACATGTTTTTGTTTATATCATCTTATATCTGTAAAATCCAATACTGATGTGTGTAGATCAGCCTACAATGTAACAAGAGATCATGGCACATTCATGGCATGAACTGGTTGAGTGTAACTAGAGGGGACTGCAATTTTCCACCAAGATTAATCAAATTGACTTTCTGGCTGTGACTAGTCTATGGACTCCTGACCAAACAGACCCCATCCCCCTTCTGACCTCTGCCCCAGCATGGTTGCTGATTGATGATGGTGCTTGTGAGCCTGTATGTTAGAGAACTCTTCAGTCAGGGCTTTTTGACAGACATTTTGCAGATTTTCATGCTTGACATATTTTTTGCTTATCTTTCTATAAAGAAATAGTTAAATTGATCTTAAATTTAAATAATTTAGATTGCATGATGATAAGTCTACTTGCACAGTTGCAATTTAGACGACTAAATTACCCCTAAATACTGATGGTCTATACGTGTTAAATTTAGATTAAAGTTACCAGGGAAAAAAAGTCAATCCTCTTTCAGGAGATAATTATGACAACAGCTTTCTAACATCAAACTGTGGACATGCAATAATAATCAGTCTGCATAGTCAAATACTCACTCAAGTCCTGCGTTTCCATTCCGATGCTTGGTTTGAATTTCATCAATTTACAGGCATAAATACTGCTGCCATGTGATTGGCTTATTAGATATATGTGTGAACCAGCATTTGTGGAGACACCCTGGCTCAAAGAAGACATATAGAGATACAAAGACTTTCTCTATGTATATTATCTGTATATCCATCTTTGTATGTTACACAAAAGCCAGAAGCGGATTAATAACATTAATTTTCATCACAAAACCTACAGTCCCCACTGCTGAGAATCACAGTTTTCCAATAAATGCTTATTCAATAACTAACTCTTTAAATAAAAAAATACATTTTCTGGTAAATGTCTTAATGACTTTTCACTGGCCAAGGGCTTCAGACTGTAAAGGGTCATTTATCCAGCTGTGTACCCATTCTAATGGGGTTAATAAAACAAGTTATTAAAATGAGCTTGTGCAATTCTTATGAGATTATATCAAACATGGCCTTGCATGTATGTTAGTGAATGGAGCATTTGTGGAGAATAAAAAATACAGGTACATTCATTCATAAACAATGACTGGTACACAGAACAGGAGATCTTAGCCTTAGAAATACACACTAGTCCCCTGCAAGACTGGCCATCTTGCCCAGAGGCTAGATCATTAGGTAATAGCTGATGGGTTGCCATACAGTATAACAATAAATTAACTTATAAATGTAGTATGTATCATTAAGGAAGAATAAATATTTTGGCGTTTTACAAACTTACAAAACTACACCAAGTAAAGTATAAATAGGCAGAGACTAGGAAGTTACTGAGGAAAAAGTTAATGCCCCACTATAGCTACAGAATATGTGATCATGTAGAATAAGGGATCGCTAAATTGCTTGTATGTTACTAATAAATATATCCTAACAAGCAACAAGATAATGGCAAATATGTGTACATTAAGTGTTACTGGCGGGCCTTAAAAATTAGACATCACATTTTGAAAATAAAAGCTATTACTGTTAAAGCCCCAATTTAAGGGTCATAATAGTGACATTTTTTGTAGTTTTATTCAAGTTTTACTTTTTGCTGAAAATTTTCAAAAGGGAACAGTAAAAAAAGAAAGAAAGAAAGAAATCTATAAAGCCAGCAGCTATTTGGACAGAAGCAAACCTTTTCCAGACATACATGACAAAAAAGCCTAAATGGCCTGAAATGAGCCACTGTGATTGGGGCAAGGGTCACTGAACCTTTCAGCAGATGGAATCTATTTGGATGTGAATGTTTCTGGTGGTCACAGCGAGTTCAGACAGAGTGAGATGGAAGCAGAAATGACAGAAGATTGACTTTGGAACTGAAAGACGGTCAATTTGTGATAGCTTTTATCTCTATTTTTGACAACCTCAGCATTTTAAATTCTACTTTGCATAAAATTCATGCATAGTAAATGGCATGAATTCAAACAGAGACACACCAAGCTGTTAAAGAACAGAGAGGAAAAGTTAAGCTTAGAGTTTCTAGGTATATCCCTCAGCATTCATGGCAACAGCAAGCAGAGAAATGGTTAAAGGTTTTAGAAGGTAGAAGCATAGAAACTCCAAATCCTTTCAAAGAAAAAGTTTTTTTGCGTTTTAGAGCCCATTCGAACTTGAAAATATGTCTAACTGCTCCTTAAAAAAGTCTAAATTGTACTTAATACTACTTAATACTGCTTAAGTCTCATTTCACGTTCAATAAAATACTTTTCTCCCCCTAAATGAAAGAATTAAACTGAAGGAAAGTGTGCAAGTGGTTCTTTTGTACTGAAATGTCAGGCTTAAATGCAAAAAAAAGAAAAAAAAGAATGGTGTTTTAAGAAGCAAACAAGGTTTAACTGAGTCAGAATACATGTCAAAGTAATATGGCTTTGGCCTTCTGCAGGAACTATTCAGTTTTACTCTGAAATTTCTTTGATAATGTGCCATTTGCTGCCAGTGAACAATTTAATGAAGATAAACAGCGAGCGAAAAAGATAACAGACAACACTGAAAAGAACGGTGCTAAAAAAACTGGGTGCAACATCTGTGGTGAGGTGAATGCCAAGCATGAAATCAGCATTACGCAAGGATAAAGTAATCGCTGTTGCCAGGAAAGTGTGAAATCAAATCAGGAAGGGAATAGGAGGAGTAAAACTCACACACATACACAGATGAAATACACAGCAGTTCAGTGATGGCAAACTACTGCACCATTAAAATGCTTTAAATGGACTAAGTGTTTTGGTGACTTTTTGGTTTTTTTTTAGAGAAGAGGGACAGCAATATTCAGAGAAGCTAAAAAGGGTATCGAAAAAGTGAAATAAACCCCAGTGTCACAGCATGAAGATACAGGTACAGAGCCTCTGGTGAATAGCAGGGTGCCTGCTGACAAATGCGTGATGTAACACTGAGCTCTTCGCTGTAAAAAGCCTTCACATGAGAAGAATCAAAATCTGCTCCTGGGAACAGATCACTGTTAACAACTCTACAAAAAGTCTGTGTCAAACTTGGTCAAAGTTTAAAAGCTAAGCGCTGGGGTTATACCCGCCTAAGTGAGCCCAACTGCTGCCAAGTCAGCCCTCGCTACTCTTTTCCGTAAAATATTATTGACTTCCAGACTGTGTTAAGCACTTTGATGCTGATCATGTGAAAGTAGCTTAAGTTGTCAGACAGGCACGCAGTGCAGAAAATCCTTCACCTTTTTACCCCCACAGGGAGAAGCTGGGAAGCTTCCTTTCCATTGTACATATAGGACGACCTGCACAAGCACTTACATTTCCTTTTAGAAAGTCATGCCAGTAAACTGCAATAAGGTAAATAACTACACTCGGGTGATATTTTGCACTCATCTGTTGTCAGAAAAATCTGAAAAATGTTTGCCCACTCAAGTCAGACAAAGGTAGGAGAAAATGTTATCACAAGCTGCTGAGTTCCTAAGGTCATTCACAAAAATGGAAGAAAAAAAGCAATCTAATGGACCTGAAGAACATCTTGATTAATGCTACAAATTCATGTGTCGCCATTTTTTAAAAATGTTTTGCTTAAACTTAATTTGTTAGTAGTAGGTTTTTATCCATTAGTTTCACTCTACTTAGTGACCTAGACTAGACAGATAAGTTATTAATTAGTAGTAAATCCAATAACTGGTAAAGCAATTATATACTGAAAACAGCTCTTATAGCCACGTGTAAAGACGTCAACACTCCAAACTCTTAAGCAGTCAATTAAGATCCCAGGAACACTACAAAACTGGGGAACTGCTTCCCAACTCTGGAAGTCTGGTGGGGTGGTAAGCACCGTTGCTGCATGGCAGAAGGCCCTGGGTTCCTCCCAATTTCAAAAGACATCTTCATTTAATTAGTGACTCTAAACTGTCTATGGATGAAAATGGATGGATAGATGGAAGCATGGATGGATGCATAAATGTACGAACTAACGAACCACCAACGAAAACCTTGACCCACTGACACCATGTCTACCCCTCAAAAAATTCACTGGTTGCAGGCTGAGGATACGTGCATTGTCTCTAGTGTACTACATGCTAGCAATGATAAAAACTAGTATTTGGGGCATTTTACATCAGATTGCATAAAATTGTTTTTATACGTTTATAATTTCAGTCAGTCATTTTGGGTCATACTGAATAAAAATTAAGACAATTTTGTAAAAATCCTGATCATGCCATGTTTCAAAATGTGGGATTATCTGTGGTAAGAAACTGGACACTTAGTGACTAATGACTTGTAATTGACAACTCTTTAGCCAATGAGGATGCCATCCCGCAGTCAGATCGTCTCCCTCTTTGTCAAATCTGTTTTTTGCAGTTTTGATGGTGGAAATACCGATTGAGCCTTCAAAATGGCACTTAAGAAACCAATGGATGACATCACAATAATTGCATCCATCTTTTACACCATCTAATATTTTAAACTGGCAAAAAAGATTTTCAGAAAACTTGACATTTGACTCCTGACCTTAAGGTCGAGGTCACTGAGATCCCAGCTCATCTGAGATTTTTAGTTGATACACCTACGGTATCAATTTGAAACACCCACGTTGCTTCGTTCTTGAGTTAGCGCATCGATGTTGCCTGCCTGCCTGCCAGCTCAAAGTAAAAGTTAGCAGCATAAACTCCATATAAAAAGGTGGACACTTTATTTATAAATCTAACCTGTCTTACGCTTGCATTCTTCTCAGGTTTTTGCAAAGCATGCTCAAATCACCCACAAACACAAACACATCGGGGTACTCACTTGAACACATGAGTTTCAAAGGTCAGCAATAGCGCATGCAGCTCATGTGCCCATGGCTCACTAAAAGCCTGGCCATTAATTGCTACACACTACATACGACTTACATTTCCGCCACCAGCTAACAGAAGATTTATGTGCTGCGGGGTACAGAGGTCGGCATAGCAGACGCTGTTTCAGCGCTTCTAAGTGGAAGCACTTGAGTAAACATGATCATGAATAATCCATATCACTCATGTCAGAAGAGCTGGATCATGTTCTTCATTAGCTAAGCCCTAATGAGCCAAACATGTCATGTGATTTTGGAAGAATATTTCTTCTTCCAAGGCAGCAGAACAACAGATGTCAGAGTCAATATATTTTTTCATGCTGCACAATTTTACTGCAGTTCCTCAATGCAGTGTCACTTGCTTTAGGTTTTACCTTTGCGTTCCATTTGTCTTGGTTATGGAAAACTATGTTCAGTTTAACTTTAGAGGTTTTACTCATCTGTGAGGCAATGAACTGGTGCTTCTAGAGTAAACAGGCTCTTGTGATTCATCCGATTAAAAACATCATTGTCTGCTATCCAATTTGGTTCTTTTATGTTTCTCTGTGCTTCCAAATCTGTTTATTCCTTTCTTTGCCTTCCATATCTGTCTTAAAGCTACTTATGTAGGTTAAACTGCTTTTTTATTTTATAACATGTTTTTAACCTGTATTTGTCATTTCTGAGCTTAAGTTCTGCTCTGCCCTGATTGTGTTCACCTGTTCCTTGCTATACTTCTCTGAGTGTAATCCATCTATCCATCCTTTAGCTTCACGAGGTCTGGAGCTCATCCCAGCTGTCACAGGACAAAAGGCAGGGTACACTCGAGTCCATCGTAGGCTAAAACAGAGATCGGCCTGTGGAAGCTGGAGTGAACACATAGACATGGGGAAAATATGCAAACTCCACAAAGAAAGGGCTCAGCCAGTCAGTGGATTTGAACCCAGGACAGTCCCGCTGTGAGACCACAATGCTAATCACTGCACCATTGTGTTGCCCATTCTTTTTTTTAAATTAAGGCTTTTCTTTTCCACCTTGAATAGCCCTGAATTTAGGTCCAACTTCAAGTTGCACTTAAAAAAACAAAAACAAAAGAAAGAAAATACACCACATATTTGTGGGGAAAAAATGCAAGAGTTATATCAAAGAATATTTTATATGAGCTCCTTGTAAAAGAGGGTGATCGTTAGTTTGAAGTGCTGTGAGGATACGAATGAACATGAATCTGTTAAACTGAATTCAATAGTGAGATTAAGATCAGAACTAGCGTCAGTATAAGCAAACTTCCACTGATAAGACAGCACACTAATCTTGTCCTGAACAAACGCAAGAAAACTCTGAAGTGACACCTCGAGAAGTTTTGTTCCCACAACCTGACGTCATCACAGAACTCATTAAGTTTTTTGCAGTTATGCGAGAGCATCTTAATCAACATGAATAAACTGATCGGCTAGCTGCCAGCCACCGTTTCACAGCTCCGCTCGATAAAGCTGCTAAGCAATAACACCTCTGTTTTTTCCAAGCAGACGTCTGAAGTACGTAGATGTACAGAAGCTGGTGTAAAACTCAGTGTTCGGCTTTGCCAAATCAAAACGGAGTCAGAAATTATCCATCTATGACCAAAATTCGCATTTATATTTATACTGTTTAAAACACTGTACTGATAATTATACACACTATATGCCCACATAGTAATTTCTATAGAGAGAGCTTTTTTAGTTGAAAACACTTCCAGTGCAGGTAACAGAATTTTGACCGATCACCTAAGGTTCCTTTTTTTTCTCAAAAAATATAGGTTGCATGTGAATTGCAACATACATACTGCATTAATTATTAATTATTGACAACATTCTTTGAAATAGCACACTGACTTTAGAGTTTGTGCTGAATTATTCAGGGGAGTGCAACAAATGGGGAAATATGTATGCATCTAATCATTATGGCATATCAGGCTGTGTCGTGTCAGTGCCTCACATTCTCTCCCTCGCTCTATAAACTGTACATATTCTACCAATCGTGTCTCTCCACCTTCTGGAACATAACAGCGATGTGTTTTAAGCACTACAGCTCACTCTGCACACTTTAACGCCTTTATTTCAGTAGGACATTTTACTAACAATTCACAAATAATCCTTCATCTGTTGTCCTCCTATTCACTATATAATTACAAATCAAAGTAAATCCTCTACAAGCCCCAGAATTAGCATACATAGCTAGTTTATGCCGAGGCTACTCCCAAGCCAGACAAGGCCCCCTGGCTTTGTAAATAATGAACTGCGTTGCAGTCAAATCCCAGTTGTAATCATTTGCAACCTCAGGATCGGCTGTATTTATCCAGGCACTGGGGGAAATCTGTTGATGTCGATTGCATAATACCGCATAACATAACTGAAGCCCGCAGTGCCAATTTCCAGGCAATAATTGCAATGACAACTTCAAAGATGAACAGAAATCAAAACTAACAGATGTATGACAATTTCAAGATAGCTCAAAATATCTTAGAGAGCAAAGAGGGGGGAAAAATGTACTAAACTTTTAGATACATGATAAATGTAAGCTGCATATCCAGAACCAAATTCCTCTAACTCATTTCCTCAGAGCTGGCAGAACTGCGCGTGTTGATGACTATGCACAACTCATTCTCTGTTGCCCCTGCTCACAAAGCTGCAGTACCGTATACCATTTTTTTTTTTTTTTTTTGCATATTTTTTTTATCAG
>VUQG01003285.1:0-12714 GCA_015106755.1 Etia nguti
TTTTTTTTTTTTTTAAACATAGGTTGTAGAATCACCATCTGTACCTTTTACTTTTGGATAATAGAGCTACAAATGTAGCTTAAGAGATACTGTGAAAGTTGAGAAATACTGTATTTAACTTTGTGGAAGCCAGTATGTATCAAACTGATAAGAAGTACCTGGTCTCATCACATCGATGCAAACATGAAGCCTTGGATACGTCAGAAAGTTACATAATGTAGTCAGGGGGGTTAACCAAGTATTGATATCTGGTATAAATTTATTATAAAGGTCTGTAACTTCTCTCCATTATGAAAAAGCAAATATAAACAGCACATTTCTGGTACTGCTACTGAATTAAACCAAAACTTATTCATTCATTTTTTCCCCTACATTCTCATGCTGCATTAAATGATAGGTACTTTACATATAAAGAAGAGCTTATGCTGCTCTAAAGCTTAAATGCACATCACCCATTCAAATCCTCTTTCCTAATTCCCTGAATATAAAGTCGATGCTCTGCACTGATGTAAAGTTTGGCCAGCAGCTGTACCATCTCTCTTCCTGCTATAGAATGCTGGAAGACTGCAACCTCTGGAGGATGATGATGATGATGTACACAGATAAGTGCAACGGATAGACAGATATATCCGTGATCAGACATCTAAGAACATAACACCTTTTCTAATGTCATCATAAGAAAAGTAAAAAAACAAAGACCAATATCTTACCTTAACACCTTCAGGGCAGTCATTGGAGCAGAGGCCACTGAGTACTGAAGAAGAAGAGATGGCAAGAGTTAAACATGCTACTCAGCACGTGTTACACGTGCAGCACAATAATACAGCACTGTAAAATAAGTACCAGGAGTGCTGCTGTAGCAGTGCCCCAACAGTTACTACATGTGTGTATATATATATATATATATGCATATATATCAAACACCAACCAGGCAGATAAAAGAATTTGTTCACAGTGAATCACAAGCTGAAAGCGATATCTAAATAATACACTATTAACCATGCTTAAGCATTCCTCATATTTACATTGCTTTTTAACAACTTATTAATCAGTTCTTTGCACTAGGTGGACCTGGACAATATAGGGAGGGAGGGGAGGTTATAAAATAATTGCCAGCACTGAGAAACATGAAAAATAAATGTGCAAACTATTAGCACTGCATGCGTTTGTGGACACGCATGCTAAGAAAGTATTTCACTTTTTTGTGTGTACTAGCACAGCAAAGACAAAATCCACTGAATTGCTAAGCAGTCATTAGAGAAGTGACTTTATTAGCATACTAATAGGGTCCTGGGTGTAGGTTGTCTTGATTTGCCTGATGAAGTCACGCTGAAGCCCGATTTTGTGTTAATAAGGTCAGCACCCAGCAATGTACTAAACAAAAGCCAAACTCAAAGGGAACATCACAGTGCCCTTGGCACAGTCATATAGTCAGCGGATGGATGAAGCCTTAACATTCAACTATTCATAAATAGCATAAACAGTTTTACTGTATGCATAGCCTCGATAATATCTGAACAAAAATCAGCGCTGCAATTATTTTGTGAAGTTTCTTAGTTATGTAAAAGCCCTTGAAACCAGGGAGCTGTACTCTAATGTAGAAACAGCAGGTGATCGGTGAATTTTGGACTGCTCCACATTACGTGATCTCCATCCATTCATGGACTCTTTTTTTTCCTCTCCTCCCTCAATTAAACATTCACTCATCAGCGTGCCTCCTCTATTCATTCCACGACATGTTTAGAATATTTATAGAACTGTGCAGAACTCCATTAAAGCATTAGCAAGTGGTAGTTGCTGGGAAAGCCTAAAATCAGCAGGTCTTACGGGCAGTCTATATAAATAAATATGTTGTTCATCATTCTCTGTGTTAGGATATCTATAACCATAAAAGATATAGTTCTGCATTGACATCTTCTACGATGACACAGAACATCACTGGCACATTAAACATGTATACGTCACATGTAGTAAATTCCCATCCATCCATCTTCTTAATATTCCTACACGACTGCTACTTATCTCCTATCTGACAAATAGTAATAGTAATTAGTTTTAAGCCAATTTTCTTCAACCAATCCAATTCCAGAGTGAATATTTACAACACCATCCTTTTTACCTGCAGCAGTGATGTCATTTTGTTATAACTCGTTGATTCGCTGGCCAAACAAAGTGTGACCAATTATGCCTATGTCATATGGAAATGCACCAGAGATGAAGGGTTGAGGACTGCATTGCACCATTTTCTTATACTTTGGTCACTCTATGTGGTAACCTGTCTGACATCACTATGTGAATAAACAAGGATTTTTTTCCTTTTAAAACTTTGATTTAAAAACAAATGGCGTACACGGGGCAAAGGCAAATTTGGTGCTTTGAAGTTCACAAGCCTATTAAGTATATGCCTGCGGCAGAATTCAGATGGAGCTCCCATCAAAGAAAAGCATGTGTTCCTTGACCTTAACTGACCACACTGCATATCAGCTTCTACTTAACATCTTTGGTACACAGGTCTCACTGAGAAATTGAATTTTATCAGGAAAAATGCTTTCATTGCTCACCGGGACCCTTGCTTTGTTGTCATTAAACAAGCCTTTCAAAGCACATTTAGTAATCACATAGGTACAGTTTCTAGGATACTGTCAATATTTGTTTGCCAAAAAAGAACTACAAATGTTTTCATGTTGGGATATGAAATCTGGCCAGCAGTGATCACAGGTCATTCATCATTCAATGGGAGAAGGAAATCTGACAACTCTCAGATGGCTGTAGTTTGGTTCCAAATCCCGAGGCTGTTTATTACTTCTTCTAAGGCCCTAGAATGTTTAATAAAGTTAAATAAAGCTGAATGACACTAGAAAACACGAGGTCATTTGGCTCTAAAAAGATCAAAGTCTCTGGGAGTACAAGTGGAAATCTGGCCTAATGCAACAACATGGTCAAAAACAGTGCTGCGTATAATTATACTGCAGCATCAGCTCTGAGTGAACACCACATCAACACTTCATAGGCTTCTCACCAAAGTCATCTATGAAGGACACAAATGATCAATAGATCCTAGGGATCAGATTATTTATAGTGTGTTTGAAATTCAGGCTCTTTTGAGTCAGAGTACTTCTGCCATTATCACTGAACCTGTAAAGATACAACACCGAGGGCTCAGATTGCCACTTGTTTGAACTAAGTTCCACTTGGGATTATCAGGAAAAGGGACATAGGACATAACAGAAACAGTGTAGAGAGACTCAAAGCTACAATGCACACACTCCGTGATCCCCTCTGCTTCATACAGTATATGGAATTTTTTTCTGAGATCCATTTTGCACCACTGAAAATGCTTTCACACATTATTAGAGAACACCCATTTTCACTCCAGCAGCATGTCTGTGTGGTTAACAGGTCGATTAGGAAACCTGAAGTGTAAAAACACCATTTCCAGTGGAGTCTGTGCATCTCTGTGGGCTGCAGCACAAACTGTGAACTTGTTTCATTTTTAGTGTCAATCTAGCAGTAACCTTTAAAATACATCCCGAGTAACACTATATGTGAAATGTATCCCGAATGATCAAAACAGCAGAGCAAAACAGACAGATGTCAGTGCATTAAAGGGTCGACGGGTGTAAACAACACAATGCAGCTGGAATACAAATAGCGTCTGTTGCATGTCTCAAATTGAATGGTTACAGCAAAAATAAAATAGACAGAAGTTAAGGTACTGATTTGTTAATATTTGCTTATAAGAGCAATAGTTCTCCAGGCTTTCTGAAGGTGTTTTCAAGTGTTTATTTGGTCTTTGGTCGCTTTTTACTAATTTTCAGTCTAGTCCTTGGACCTGACAATGAACCTGACAATTTCCACAGGAATTTTTTCTTTGTTTGTTAAGTCACTTAACAATGACCTATGAATCATTCAAGCACAAAAAAGGCTATTAACTCAAACCATGAACCAGCGTTGTGTCTAGACATAACAGACAACTTAGTAAAGTAAAGTACTGTATCTCTTTGGTACTTTGTTACTAGCAGCTTGTCACAAAAACACATAACTTGGCCTCATTTCTTTAGTTGAATCAGTTTGATGAGCATAAAATTGCATCGTTGCAACTATGGGGTGAAAAAGCTATCAGCTATTTGGGAATCACCGGAGCACCCGGGCATATCTCTGCATGTTGTGCAGTGTCTCCTTTGACGTATCTGAGGAAACTGGAGAAGTGAAGGACAAAAGAAAAAGTTGTGGGCCTACAGAAGATAAACATCATATAAAAGTCATGTACTTAAGCAATAGGAAAACACCTGAAAAGACCTAAAATAGGACCTGAGAGATTTATCTAACCCTTCAGCTCATCCATCTACTGTTCACCAAAAGCTCATCATAAATGGTGTTAGTGGAAGCGTGGGTGTCAAAAAGACATTCTTTAGAAATGGAAACAAGGAGTAAATTCTGAGATATTTCAAATGAAAGAAGAACAAGACACCCACAAAATGCTATTTTTTTAATTCAAATGATCAATTTGTACAAAGCAGGTCAGGAGAGAGGCACCATGAGTGTCTACAGCCATTTGTAAAACACGGTGGAGGCTCTGTCATGGTTTGGAGCTGCATTTTAGCCAGTGGTGCTGGAGTTCTTGTCAAAATATCAAACAATGGAACACTATCAGTGATGGACTGGCCTCCACAGGGTCTGGACTTCAGCATTGTTAGTGTGGGATGATCTTGACAGAGAACAGAACAAAAGGCCAACATCCAAAGAAGAGCTTTGAATGCCTTTCAAGAAGCCTGGAGAACTATTCCTGAAGACAACTTTAAGACATTACAGGAAAGCATGCCTAAAAGAGTTTAGACTGTGTTGAAAAATCAATGTCGTCATACCAAATATTGACTTTCAAACTCTTTAAAGTTGTACGAACTCATATTCAGTAGATTCCTGCACCCATTTCCCATTTTCAGAGCAAGCTGTATACTGAAGTAAAACTAATATGCATGGCAATTTCTGTTTTTTGTCATACAATTGAAAACATTTTGATATGTTCATTTCATGTGTAGATAAAACTCAGTCAAAATTGGCACCTCTCAGAAATAACTGTCAGAGCGACCTTGTCTGTGTGAAGCTTTACTTTCCCTTTTCTTTCCTGTTAAATGGAAAGCCAAAAAAATTAAAATCAAAACTAATAACAAGGCACTTTTGTTCATAGGTCTTTTTACATACACTGAGAGCTCTTGATAAATACAATAAGTGTGACAACAGAAAAATTAGAAACTTCAGTGAAAGGGGGCAAAAATTTGCTACATTAAGAATGTTGTGGCACAAAGTCACTCATGTATAAAGAAAAACAGAAAAAGATAGACAAACAGCATCAATGCAGAAGTCCTTCACAACTCAGTGGGCACGCCATTGCTTCAGGAGATAGATGAGTCTGTGTGTGTGTGTGTGTGTGTGTGTGTGTGTGTGTGTAGGCTAGACTGTCACTACACTTAGAAGAGAGGAAATTCAAACTTGGAGTTTCTTCTGTGAGGCTTATTTTGTTCCACATACTTCAATCCTTAGTTAATATGAAACAACTACATAACAGCTTCCCAATAGAAAAAATAAGATCCTAGGAATAACTCTCACACATCCTATGGGGAATGGATTTTTTCTGCTGCCAATATAGTCTCAGTCTCTCACCCTCTCTCACACAGTACAAGTCTATCCACCCCAGACTGAGCTTGCCTATTTTCTCATGTAACATTAAGACTGATGGCATCTCCTCTGCAGGACTAACTTAATCAAGTGGAGGATGAACTGGCCTGTGTACTCTGTGTCGGTCAGTGTGCGAGTTTTCATCATAGTAATAGTGAGCTAAGCAGAGACGGTAAGCACCGTTTTATGAATAGGGCTTGTGTGTTTCTTTTGTACAGTGTAGTTTCATGTACACTGTTGAAAAAGTCTCTGCAACCAAAATAGTTCATTTGTCTAACTGTTAAAAAGAGAAAAATCAAATAAGGATATGCTTGTTTATGTCTGTGTACACACAATCACAAGAAACAGAAAAGCAAAGGCATTTTTCTCGCTCTTCAGAACAATCAGAAAACTTATCATCTGCAGTAAAGATTGGGGTTTTGAATTAATATAGAGATTAAAATTAGTACACAATGTATATTTTACACTGTGCAAGTAGATTCCCATGGGCTCTGTCCCAATTTTCCCAGTTCACATTAGTCACTTGTGAGCAGGTTTTCAAACACTGCTGAATGCTAAGACCACTTGCTGAGAAATTGCCAAAAAAGGATTCAACTGAGTTGTGTGTAACATATACACAGCTAGTGAAAACCAATTAGGACACTTATTTTTCTAATCTAGCAAAATGTTAAAATTTATGCCCTGGCCAGTCACAAATTGCTGGGCAGAACACTTGGTTTTCCCCCCAAAACAAAAACAAACTAATGACCAAGATGTTTGAGCATCTTGTTGTGAGGTAATTATATTTAGTGTGGTGGGTGCCCTGGCTTTTAATAACATGGTGGATGTTTCTGCCCAGAAACCAGTGAAGGAGAATTCTAATATATGTGGAAGCACAGCTCACTGTGTAGGTTTATGGCTAAATTAATGATAAGTAAAAGACAGGTACCATGCTCGGATTTGCTTTGCTCATCAATATGTCATGTCCAGTTTCAGTGACAGCTTGCCAAGAGCTGCCAGTTAGCCATTATTCAGATTTAAATGATGAGGTGCACTGACTGATTTGGACAAAAGTACACCCTTCTAATACATCCTAGCCTGATATTATTGAAGGTATGTAAGGGGCACTGTGTTTTAACCCATGCTGCCAGTGTGTTCTGTGATATGAGAAGACAGTTCCTTTCTCACCACTAAGAGTGAACTAAGTGTATTTCTTATATATAACCTATAGCAGTACTCAAATAAACAACCATAGATGATCCTTTATTAGATTCATAAAATCAGACAAGCTATTTCATAGACTATATAGAACAGGGGTCCCCAACCCCAGTCCGCGAGGGCCGGTGTCCCTGCAGGTTTTAGATCTCACCCTGGGTCAACACACCTGAATCACATGATTAGTTCATTACCAGGCCTCTGGAGAACTTAAAGACATGTTGAGAAGGTAATTTATCAATTTAAATCAGCTGTGATGGATCAAGGACACATCTAAAACCTGCAGGGACACCGGCCCTTGTAGACTGGGATTGGGGACCCCTGATGTAGAATAACAGCAGCTTATTAGACCTTAGCCTAGTTTTGAAAGATATTTATTCATATATGAGGTGTTGACATTTAATATTAATGAATTAATATGTGTAACACCTGCTTGACCAACAATTTCATCTGGCTTTCCAAAAAACGTTTGGGAAACTTTAACCTGAATTAAGTTTCTTCTTTTGATGTCTGGGTTGTAAAAACAAACTCAACTCACTGGTTAAAAAGGTGACCAAAAAAAATCACTGATTACATAGAAAATACAAAAATTGTATGATAATAAATTTTTCAAATGTAACAAAAAGGGAAAAATCAATGTTTGTGCTCAGCTTTGATTCCCAAATATGTGGCAGAAAACATTTCATATGCTGATACACAAGAAAACTAATCACTATTTGAAGTCCTTTTTGTGTTTGCTACAAACACTGCACTGAGACGTGTTGTGACATTATAGTTTGCAAGAGAAAAAGCTCTCCGAGTGTATTTTTCACACCAGAAAAATCACAGTAATACAGGCTTCACAGTGCAGAGGGGTAATTTCATGGGAAATGAATTTCTGTAACTACACTTACAAACACACAATT
This sequence comes from Etia nguti, assembly GCA_015106755.1. Classification (NCBI taxonomy): domain Eukaryota; kingdom Metazoa; phylum Chordata; class Actinopteri; order Cichliformes; family Cichlidae; genus Etia; species Etia nguti. Next base: position 7,776 of record VUQG01003285.1, read on the forward strand.
CGGCACGCAAGTCTTATAAAGCTGAAATTAGATTTTCAACACGATATTGCTATGATATGTTCATGCATGTCTCACTCTATTGTAGTAGCCACCTACGAGCTGGAAAAGGAGATGAATTATCTTTGGTTAAACTCTACCACAAATGGCTGCACAATTTGAGAAATGTCTGGTGTGTGGCAGAGAGCATGTCTCATCAAGCTAGACTCTCACCTTTAACTGCATCCTTGCTGGCACTCTTGGAGTCATGGTAACCACATGCAAACTTGACAACAGCGTTCTTAGCTGAAGTCATGTATGAAAGTGAAATGAACGCAGCGACACACATAAAGAGTAAAATGTGATGAGCAGACCTTGATAAGTAAACATGACATGCCACATCAGCGCTAGTGGCTACCAGTGTGAGTCAACGAGACCCAAGCAGACACACACACTGTACGCAAACACACTGACACACAAACACAGCAAACAGACAGCTGAGCTGCATTTGCTCTGAGACGCTCATCACTTCCCATTGTCCCCAGGCTGGTTTTGCTGACTGCAAGGGGCTGCTTACAGATATGAGTGGACACAACAGATGCCCACAGAACAAGGAACACACATTGTGATTGGCAGTGAGCTGACATCTGGCCTTAACTGGAAAGTCCAAGTCCAGAAATGACCTCCTGCTCATGGCTTGGTGATCCATGTTACAGGGATGACATACATATTGTTACAGAACATTTACTGACTTTGTGTATTGTTTACGCCCACTGTAATACATATTTCCTAGCCAGTGCTCCCATCAGACACTTTAAAGGTTATTGTCTTGTCTGGTCCTACTGTAAGTAAGACAAGGCACAGCACAGCCGTGAGGATTCAAATCCCACGGGGAGCCTTCGTTGTTTGGTCTCCACTTTGGGTAACATCATTATAACTATGTATGCTCACTGTCCCTGAACAGCTGGTAGTGGCCTGTAGTTTGTTTCACGTTCAGATAAATATTATGTGACCACAATGTTAATTTTCCATATCAATTAAAATAAAGTCAAACATGGTCACAAAGGCTAAACGTCTAAAGAAATCATGCTCTCCTTACCCAAACACATTACAGTAACTTTACAGCAAAAATTGGTTATTGCAGCTATTTTAGCCTCAGTAAAATGATAAAACCAAGGTACCTGCGAACTGTTTTCCGTTACATATTTATCTTATACTAAATATATAAAATAAACAGAGCAAAAATACGTGGCTTCCACAGTCTTTCAAGGTCTTTCAAGGCGTGACATAAAAACCCCCCATCTCCATTTCTAACTAAAATATCAAGATGAAAACGGTACATATACCCTTAGTGTGATAACTAACAATTTTTAAATGTTTTTAAAGCAAACTGACAGCTTTTTTTGTTCATACAGACAAATACAATGCACAACCCAAGACTGTCAATAGCCACTGAGCAAAATTAATTTTCAGGCAACTGGATTAGTCTTCATGACTTCATGAATCAAACATGCCCCAAGTCCAATTTAAAATTAGGTACTGCTTGTTATTATTTTTTTCCATCATCTAAATCACTTCCCATAATGTGATAATTGGTCTGTCTTTCATCTACCTTCATTCTCAACAGACATTGTTCACTTGAAATTGATTTATGCTGCTTTTTCTGAGGCTGGTTTCCCCACTGCTGCTGGTCATTTGGTTGTAGAGGTCCAATGTTATTATTTTTGAAATGAACAAAGACATAGCTAAAATTATTTGCACACTGTTACACCAAAATACAACACCCACTGGGTATTTTATTTGATTTCATTTGTTCTACAATAGCTTCCATTAAACATTGTAGAAAGTTGATAAATATAAATAAATTAACTTTAATATTGTTTCACTTGCTTAAAAGCTTACTTGGTGGTCAGAGTCACTGAGACTTAAACTGAAGCTGGTAGGGGGCGATTTAAAGAAAAATTGGACCAGGGACTTCCACACTCTCTGTGTGGCGGCAGAGAGAGAAAAAGTAGTCACACCAATCTGGAAATACTGCCTCCAGTCAAATACTACTCTGGATGACAGAGCTACATTTAAAGACTTCATGTAAATCTCCTCGTTGCCATTTGAATGGAATGAAAAGAGGGAATAAAAGACAGTTCTGACTGACAGGATGAGAAGAGTGGAGTGGAAACTGGAGGACAGTAAAAGGGACATTTGCAGAAGAGAAACAAGAGTGCTGACAGAGTGAGGGCAGAAGGTAAGACTATGAAAACAGAGGCTGGAGAGGGGTTACAAGGAGGAAATGAATGAGAAAAAAAATGAGTGGATAAACAGAAAAAAGAGAAAGAAGAAAATATGGAAAGTGGAGAAAAGAGGTCTGGATTTCACACAGAAATGATGAAAGAGGATGTGAAGAGTGAGGAGAGAATGAAGGAACATGTTAGCCTGAGAAAAGCTCCCAGATGTTTCTCAATGCAGCTAATCTGCATCCTAATAAGTGAGCAGGAAACTAATCAACTCATACAGTTCTGCCTGTCAGTCTCTCTCTTCATTTTTTTTCCTCACATAGACACACACTGACATAAACACACACTTTGAGATGCTCATGTTGAGATAACCCCCTCCTTCTCTCCTTCCCATCACCCACGATTTTATCCTTCTTTCTAATTTTGGAGTTTATGATTTCTCCCATTTCCTCCCTCCTCAGCAGTAATCATCCATCCATCTGTCCACCAAAGCAACCACTTTGCGTATACTGTTTTTTCACAGCTTAATGTGGATCCACTTTGCTCTGCATACGATTTAACAGTCATTACTGAACATAGTAAGGACATGCATAAGTGCAAATTTAAAAAAAAATCCCTTTACACTGTTGGGGGTAAAAATGCTAAAATTTCTCCTAAATGATTAAATCTGAACACATGCACGCTCAGAGAAGAAAGTCAGTCAGGAATATAGCTTTACCTTATACCTTCTATACTTTATATTCTTTGTTTTCTAAAACACATAAATTTTTCTGTTGGCAGTATTTAACAAGAACATACACAATGATCTAAAATACGCAAAATGGACTAAAATATTGTACCACACTTGTAAATCTCCGAGCTCAGGTATTTTTCAGTCATGTTGTTACAGGTCTATAAAGTCAAGCCTCCAGCTACGCAGTCTGCCTTAACAAGCCTCTAGAATGACCAATTCTTTCACAAAGAGCTCACTGAAGAGTGCCATATTCTAATAGGATGCCATCTTCGCAGCATGTTCCCTCCTAAATATTCCCAGATATTCAGCTCTAAGTGGCATTATTGCGAGTGTGAGTGTTTAGGAACCACAGCAACTCAGCCATGAAGTGGCACACCACAAAAAGTTTGGGATGTGGGAAGTGCTGGGGTACATAGTGGGTAAAAGTTGCCAATGCTCCATTGAATCATTAACTGCAAACTAAGTTCCAAACCTCCTTTGGTATTAATGTCATCACAAAGACTGTGTGCTGGGAGCTTCATGCCATTGGTTTCCATGGCCGAGCAGCTCCTGTAGGTGTAATGTGTAGGTGGCACAATACTTTTATCCACAGACTGTTGAAGCTAATGAGTGGATTCAATTATAACAAACTGACTGAAATGGAATCAAAACTGCTGCTACACATTCTGTGGTTGGCTTCGTTGTTGGTGTCTGAGAAATCTGTACCATGCTGTAACTGCAAATATAATCAATGCCAGATCCATTCTTGTTTGCTTTCATCCTCAATAAAATCTCCAGAAAGACATGAAGGAAAACATCAGTTAAAGAGAGCAGCTGAAAAAGAGTTGCAACATTTCCGTTTTTCCTCTGCAATTCTCAATGAACAAACGTCATTTTTAACTTGAAAACATGCGTTTTACCTCGAAAGGTAATAATTCAACGCCTGATCACAGCAAATAAAGCACCTTCCAGGATCCACCTGGCTCACAAAAATACCAACACAACCTTGAGATGTGTAACCACACATATAATAGTAGCAGAGATTGTGAGACAGGTGTCATATAGTAATTTTTCTATTCACTGCTTGGCAAATGTGGATATTCTCTCTAAAGTACAAAACACAAAGCTCAAACATCAGAGGTAACCATCATCTGTGGACTATAAATCTTGTTATCAAAACTCCCAGTAACACCTACTAACCCACTTTACACATTACATTTTAGATTGTTATACTGAAACCCTTTAATTTCATCTTGTATGTGCTATGTATGTGCTTTAAAACTCCAACTTTGTCTCCAAGCAACCTGAACTGTCCCTCTGACAGAATCATTTCTAGAAGAGAGAGGATCACTGGAGACTTCTGTGTGCTGGAAGTGTGCATGCATGATGTATGCATTAGAGAATTAATGATGATATACTTTAAACAACTATCATGCACTTTAAATATAAATGTGAATATCCTGCCTGTTGGTATCTAATCAAGCAGGTGTTAGTCAATGACCCGACCTGTGAATAATTTAGTGTGTACTGCAGTTAGGTGGAAAAATTATTTATCTAGAAAATGATTCAACACTTTACAATTTATATTCTCAAACATCATAATTAAACCAATTTTTGTCTTTCTGAATAAAAAAGAAAATTATTTCTTGACTCTTGGTAACTACAGTCTCAACATACAAGAATGTGTCAGCCACAAATGTCATTTTTGCAGTGTAGTCACATTCAAAAATTAACATTAATTTCTATTATTGGCCATCCTGGTCACTTTCATTTAAAATCTAAAACTGCCACCTCCAACTCAGACCCCGTCTTTTTGTTAGTGTCGTCGTCTCCAAGCCATAGTAGGTTTGGAGGTTTAGTAGCCATAGTACATAAATACATATATATACATATACATATACACACACACACACACACATATATATATATACACACACACACACATATATACACATATATATATATATATATACACATATATATATACATATACACACACACACACACACACACATATATA
>VUQG01003286.1:7449-19987 GCA_015106755.1 Etia nguti
TCCCCCCCCCCACAACACCCCCCCCCCCCCCCCCCCCCCCCCCCCCAAAAAAAAATCGCAGAACAGACAGGAGGTGTTACAATATGCTGAAGCCATTTCTGCTGCATTTTCCTCTCCAAGGGCCATGTCATATAATTAATATTTTTATAGCAATATGACATTAAGGTAGAGTTTTTGTTTTGAGCATTACACAAATAATTTAAATTACCCTCCTGACAGTGCATAGTCTGATCTCCTACTACTCATAAACTCAGTATTAATGGATGATATAAAAGATAAATAACTATTATAATGACAGTGATGCAAAAGCTTGCCTTTCACTAGTATTATAAAATATATAGTTTATTAAAATAAATTTTAAAGTAATCAGATGTAAATATTCAAAATTATATCCCTTGCAGTTATTGCTTCCATAGTGTGTTTCAAGCTTACGCCCTGATTGTAACAGTTGAGGTGTTTTACATCACAGGTGAGGTGCCACACTCGAGCACTAGGTGGTGCTTGAACACAGCCCTCACACAGACACACACTCGCTGACACACACACACACACACATATTTAAACACACACCTCTTTCCCCCTCTCTTAACACACACTATCATCAGCTCCCTTTCTATTCATTCTAAGAGAACAACAAAACACCCCACCCCTGCCCTTACACACAGCTCACACACATGCGTACGTACACACAAAGAAAGCCAAAAGATGCGAGGCTCAACTTACAGGCCTCTTCTCTGTTCATTTGATATGCAGCGGCTTCCCTTTCACCTCTCCCGCCTCACCTGTCATGCACACAAACAGACGCACACACTCGCAGATGCACTGCTCTCCGCCCTACTCATCAAATCTGGGCTCCACGTGTCTGCAGCCACGATATCCATCTAATCATCCAACCTTTTCAACTCTGGCTGCTTTCGGGACTTCGAGGAAGATGTGGTAGCATGCTCAGGGTTTCAGGGGCAGGCGACCAGTTGCAACGCTACACCTTTGCAATGGCACGCACGAAAAGACACAAACTTACAGCTTTTCCATTTAAAAAAAGAAACAGATGTATGCATGCTAAAACAAATTTCTTAACTACATCTCTGTGGATCAGTTGTTGTGTTTTGGCACTTGTGCAATGAATTGAAATTTGTCAGTAGATCTTTATTAAAGGCTTTTTATTTCCATTGATCTGCTGATGTTGGTGTAAAACATGCACGGAGGAACATCTTAATCAACAGCTTTCCATTTTGATTTATTTTTAATATTTATCTGGAATTCATTGAACATGAACCTTTAAATTACAGGTTTACGGATGGGTCAAAGCCAATCAAAAGGAAATTACACACTTTCATTATATGATTGCAGTTGAAGCTTGAATAGTGCTGATTGCAAGCACACTGTAATTTTTATAAATATTTTTCTCACCACTCTTGATGACTAAGACGATGACTGTCCTCATATATGTGTATTCTGTTTAAAGTCGCTATAGCGCTTTACCCACTGCTGTAAATACAGTCACTGAATAGCAAAGCAGTCACGTTTGCATTAGTACAAATGAGGCTGCTGCACTCTAAATATAAATGATAACTGACCAGTAGTTTAATGCATGCCCTGATGCAGCGCAGCATCAGCAAAAATTAAACAGGATGTCAATTCTATTAAATAAACACGTCACTGTGCATCAGAAAGGGCTGCATGTTTAATGACCATACTGTACGCGTGTGTGTTCATGCATGTGTGTGGCTGGTGCCCGTAGCTACAGTGTGACTGTACTAATGGGAGAGGTTGTTTGAGTCCCTGTGTGGCCCTTTTCTCGTGCTAAACCAGCCAGTGTTTAGTGGTGTGTGTTGTCTGAACCAGAGGCTACACAGGGACACTGTGTATGTGCTCGTACATGCGTGTGCGTATTCACGATCAACTTTCGGTCTTACATGTGTGCATGTAGAGAGGCTGAGCGCGCATATCTGCACGTGTGTTTGCTTCACCTCTGCTATGCTGTGTGTGTGCTCACTGGTGCTTCTATGGGGCAGCTGCGTGAGCATTCCTGTTGACGTTAAGCAGCTAAACAGTACCAGCTTGCTGGGCTCTTAACCTCCCCTTTCAGAGAGAGAGCCCTAATGAAGTCCTGAAAGGCTTCCTGACTCCCTCATCTGGCTTTGTTTAGGCCCCGCTCTCCCTCGCTTTGCTTGAGGAAAGCCATTAACCCATTGAGAAGACAGTCACACAGACCCTGGAAGACATTTAAAAAAAACAAAAAAAACAACTGTAGTGGTGTGTCTAAGATCTTCAGTATCTCTTAAAGCGTACTTTCGAGGTGCCTGGAAAAACCATAAGGTCCTACCGGAGTGTGTCCTTCGCGGCTGGAATTCTTGGAGAGCTTTGAATAGTTTTGGACTGATCAGAAGATTTTTAGTTTGAGTTTTTTTCAGTTTTCCAGAACATGCAGTGTGGAAAGTTTTCTGCTTGTTAATTAGTGTCTGATGACAAACAGCTATAACAAAATGTCTGGTACATATTAAATCTACCACAAAAATGGCAATTAATAATAATAATGATACCATTCTCATTAATCTAGATTCATTACATTTAGAAGATTTACTTTGGATTTTGTGACAAATATTTAAAAAAAAAAAAAAAAGACATGAAGGGTATTATTTAGAGCTGGATGGACATCAAGTCAAATCTGGAACTCTTAAGATGGGTATCTATTCTAAATGAGTGCTCCATTAAACTTGCCAGGAAACAAGGCATAAAACATTAGCAACATGTAGCGAGCGGGTGATGGGACAAGGAGGAGAGAGAGAGAGGTATGGGCAGAGATTGATGGACGGAAGGAATAAAAGAAATTGGACGGATCACTCTCTGTTCCTGAGATTTCCAACCCCCTGCGCACGTGTAATAGCACTTCATTTTAATTTTATAGTTTGTGTATACTCAATAAAGGAAAATTGTTTCTATGTGGTTATGCCAGTCTATTGAGAGCAAGGCAAGTGAAAAGGTAAAGGAGGGGGTACATGCATGGCAAATAAAAAACTGCAGCAGTTAAAATTGAATTTGTATTCACCAGGAAGTGGGTTAACCCAGTTAAAAGTCAGGGAATCCAATAGCACCGACTGATATGTGGTGTCGAGACAATCTCCTTTGGGGAGCTAAGGCGCTTGGCTCATATGCTGCCTACCCGGGCTCAGAGCGTGTTTTCAGGTAATAATAATACATCATATTGCTTAACGGCATATTTATGTAAGAACTCAGCGCGAGGAGCCTTCTGGAGTGCACTGGTGTTGTTCTTTGAAATCACCTCCTTCAGATATGTGCCACTCGCAGTTGTTATGTTTTCTCTTCCTTATCAGTTTTGCCGAAATGGAAAATTCTATTACAGAGCGTATTTGGTTTGTCACAGTCAGATGCCTTCTCCTCAGGTTGCATTTTGCGGGGGGCGCAGGCATTTTCCCCTAGATTTCTCCTTTTTAAGAGACAGCGCAACTGTGTTTGTGTGCATCTGCGGCTCTGCCGCCGCCCGCTTCTTTGTATGCTAAAGAAGAAAGGCATGTTTTTTCCATCAAAAAAAAAAAAAAGAAAAAAAACATAGAGTGGGAAAATGACAAATCTCCCCGTCTTTGTTATTGGAATATATTGACTGCCCTTGGTTCATTGACTTTTTATTACAGGAGGTAGCACAACTGTCAGCAAATAGGGAAAAAATTGTTTCAGTCATTTGCTTTGGAACATTTGAAGCTTATAATTTTTGTACTCCATGTACGCACAGTTTTTTTTGTGTGTGTCAGCAGCAAGCATGTTTTTGCTGTGTGTGTGTGTGTGTGTGTATGTGGATTTGAGTGTAGGAGGTGCAGCTGTAAGCACTGATGATGGTGTTCACAATAAAAAAAAAAGGAGGAGGAAGAACTGGAGACAGGGAGAAAAGATAGAAGGAGGGAGGGGTAGACTAAAGCAGAGAGAGACAGAGAGCCAGACAGAGAGGTGGTTTCGGTCTACCAGGAGCACACAGCTCTAGCCGCCAGCATTGTGTCAGTGGTGGTCCCCTCATCCAGTCTGCTGCAGCATCTGCCACAGAGGCACCAGGCTGAGCGAGACCCAGATCCTTTCACGGCCCTATCTCAGGACCAGAGCCCCATCAACTTGCCTTCTCCTCGAGGCCCAGCTGTCTTGCTCAGCTCTTCCCGCCCCATACCTCTCTCTGTCTTCACACCAAGCCATGTTAATAACCCTGAATCAGAACCCGCGGGCTTGTATCTCTTCTTTTCATGCAGCCTCAGCTCCCTCCAGCCCCATTCCCTCATATTCCACCGCTACAAAAACCATCCTTAGCCTCTGAAGACCCCCAACCTCATATCTATCATCCGTCCTCTTGCAATCCAAATACCGAATCATCCCAACCTACATCCATACAGAGCTTTATAAGAGTAAAGTCTGTGCTATAAATAAAAGTCTAAGTCATATAAAAATATGTTCTATCTGTAACACCATATGCAACAAAGCAGAGCAATTGTCATAAAGAATTGCAAACATACAAACAACACGTCTGCATGTTTGTAATGCATAAAAGTAGATTTTTTCCTAGGAAAAGAGTAACAGGAAGTGATGCCTTTTTTTAAATTCAACAATGCCATCAATGTTAACCGGCAACTATGAGGTCATAGCAAGTATCCATTATGGCTGAACAGGCACAACAAAGAGATCTGACCTCCAGGAACTGAAACCCTGATGCTACTTGGAAATTACATCAGTATGCAGGTGATAACGAGGACGTGGAAGCAACTTGAATAAAAGCTGCACGCTTAGAGTAACGAGGTGCAGCGTGGCCCCCGTTCAACATTCAGTACATTTTTTACAGATCAAAAAAAAAGAAAAAGAAAAAGAAAGACTGTTCTGTAGCTATTTGATTAGCTACACACTTCAATTATTCTGAGCTACTGTCTCAGCCGTCAATAGCCCATAAAATGGTAAGAATGATTAACTTGTCAGTTAATTAATAACAAGTGAGATCACCTCGCAGGCACTTTGATGTGTGCACTTTTTTTTCACCTGCTGCTCCCACTTCATTCCTCTTTTCCACCTCAGTCTCTACCTGATTTACCCCAGCTTTATTTGTTCATATTACAAGCTCCAAATGAATGCAGCAGTGAAACAGCTGTGGCTGTAGTGTGCCTCTAGTAAGAGCAAAACATAACAACAAACAAGTGAAGTCGCCTACAGTTAATCTTTTCTTAGTGTTTTAGTCCTCCGGTGTTGAGAGTCACCTTGAGGACCTATAACCTTTAACCCCAGGTCTGACCTGTTCCTTTTTCCCCTGGATCACTCAGTCATTGCTCTGTTCCTTCCTCCCCATTCCCTTCCCATTACCCCGCAACAAATATTCTCCTCGAGCCCTATCTCCATTTAAAACCCTTTCTCTCTTCCTGCTGGGGCTGGAGAGGGGCTGAAGCTGCAGCATCTCCCCATCCGTTAGCCAGGAGCCAGAGATCCCAGCCAGACATGCCATCTGATACAAGTCTATCATAATGAAGGTCCAGCATGGGGCTAAATGAGTTTCCACCTCAGCCGCGCAAGGGGCTAATGACAAAACAGCCTCCCTGTGCTCCTTGGCCTGCCGCTAGCTTTAATCAGGGCATATGGCACTTGCTTAAACTGCTTGCCTATGAGGAACGAAGAAGAGATGAGTGGAGAGGATTTGGGAGAATGCAGAAGGGAGAACCTTGAGAAAGCGCTGAGGAGATGAAGAAAAAGACAAGGAGAAGGCGAAGAGTTTGCCGAGAAATTTTCAAAGTTTACACTGCTGCGTTTTACCTGAAACAATGCAATAAGTCCAGCGTATTATACACAATAAAGTTGACAGCAGGACTTTGCATCTTTTTAGCTATTTTAAGACATACTCAGGGCTACAAAGGCAGGCCTTTCTGGCTGTCTGATGCAGGGTGGAAGTAGCTAATAGCTTCCATAGATTTATATTAATTTGCAGGATTTAATGTGCCTTAAATGGCAGATGATCAACAAGGGAAAACAAAAGTGTATTAGTGCCCCGGTGGCATAAAAAGAGTGTGGAAGGGGGTGGGAGCTTAACAAATAGGCTACTCCATTTCATAGCCCACTTTATGGCTCCCCAACCTATCCAAATTAGCTTAAAGGATTGATAATTCTTTACTAATATAAAACTGTTACTGAGCCCTAAACTGTGACTTGCCCTTTTTAGGTTTTTTCAAACACTAAATAGAGGGCTTGGTTGTGGAAATTAAATTGAAATCGCTTAACAAGGCTTCCTTTTAATTTGATTAATTCTTTGTTGTTGTTTTAGATCCCTCGCAAAGACACCCATGACGTTTCGAGGTTATTTGTTCCACTGTCTAATGACAATTTTCTTGCACAATAACAGCAGTTGAAGAGCTGCCTCAGAGCGAGTTTTTTTTTTTTTTTCCCTACTTGAAATCACAGACAAGGCTAAGCCAAAGGGGGACTAATAAACCTCACTCTTAATTCCACTGTGAGGCTACTGCTGTGACTGCTTACACTACAACTTCCCCAGAGCCCTAATTGTATAGAGAAGGATGATCAAAACTTCATTTAGCCTTCCTGGCTCAGCTTTGGAGGCGTTTGTGGCAATGGTCATTTTAAAATAAATATATGGTGGTATGTGTAAGAGACCATTGTGAACAGCTGACTGATGACCTCTCCGTTTCCAATCTCAAGCCTATTAAAGTTTCAGCAAATGTAATAGATGTAGCTGTGGATTTATTTTTTACACGTGAAGAATTTTAATCATTTCAAATAATTTCTCACTGCGTACACAAAGCAGCTCATTCTACCTCAGTTACTGTGAACATGTTTAAAATGAATTTGAGTGCTTAGAACATTTTGGTTCCATTTTAAGCTGGTGTACTGTAGGATCTATTTTGGCAGGAAGAGGGAAAAAAAAACAGAAGTCAGGCTGTACCAGGCTGTACTCAGCATGGAGAAAATGAACCTCCGAAACCCATGCTGACAGTTTTGGACCCTACTGTTCCTGATTTCAACAGCACCATAACCAGTCTTGGCAAACAACAAGCCCCCGGTACAAATTAGCCAGCCGTCAGCAGGGTGCAAGGATTGCTTTTCCATGACAGGGAAAAGACAGAGGAAGGCTCAGTTTATCTAGGCAAAGGCCTCCACAGACAGTTTCTTGGACTTCCTACTGAAGCCTCCAGTTGTTTCTGCTACTTTCCCTTCCCTGCTCTCTGATATATCTCTTCCTCAATCGCTCACTCGCACAATCCTTCCTCACTCCAAAGAGTGTCGCCCAGGTTTCCCCTCAGAGTGGGGTGATTGCTTGCAGCTGGGGTGCATTGAGAACATTTTAATATTATGCAGAAGATTAGAGCAAACTAACTACATTATTCTCCAATTACACTCATTTCATCCAACTGATGTCTTTATATCCTTCCCCTCGCCTCGATTAGCCTAATGTGAAAATGGAATGGGGGAATGCGCTTAGGACTGTACCGATTGTTCCTCGGTTGCCTATTATTTCAGAGCACCATTAAAAGGGAGGCGTCTTTTATAGTGACTGTAAATAAAACGATTAGGGGCAGATCCAGCCGGGTGCTGAGGAAGATTTCATTTCAGGGATCTGCTTATCAACATTCTTGGAAGGTTTGGAAGGATTGCGAGAGCCCGCCACAGACGAGAAGCTACCTTCCCCCACCTTCATCCCACAACGGCTCTCTGTCTCTCTGAATCCGCATTACAGTAGCAAATCTCACACTCGCTTTGCATCCTTGTCATAAAATAAATAAATCAATTACATTCCCGCACACATACGCGGCTTCTATCTAACACGAGTTCAAATCGTTTCGTTTCACATTGCCTGTAAGCCTGCTTAATATCCCGCCAAGCATGCCCAAATTATTAGAAAGTACACGAGTGACAATTGTCATCCAATGTTGGTGATCTGCACGCGTGGATAAAAAAAAAAATGCCGTCTGCCTGTAAGTGGAAAAGAAAAAAGCTCCCTGACTTCATAAACCCCTTGCTGAGAAGGAAGCTTTTTGAGTTGTGGGTGTTCTATGCAAAGCAAATGTGGCAAACAACATTGAAGAAGACCTCAAACCAGAGAGCTCCTCCAGCACAGTTACCCTGGGTCTGATTTCTATGCATGCAACAAGTCCCTGAGCCATACTTGGAAGCAAGCAGCGCCTTTCTGAAAGTTTTTAAAGGATTTTTGGCATGTTTGGGACTTTTATCGTTCACAAACACGTGGAAACCTAATCTGTTTACCGTACATCAGGAATAATCCCCATCAATTAATACAACAAAGCTACCCTCAGCAAGAAAGAGGTCTCACAATATCAAACGCTGGACTTATACAGAGTACACTATGGTGGCCCTGAGAAATCAAATGCACTGAACTTAAGAAACACCAGCAAATAGAAAAAAACATGCAAAACAAAACTGAAGTTGAATAAAACACAACGGGAAAAAAATGTAAAAGTTCACAAGAAAAAGGGAACCTTTTTGGGGAGACAAGAACGTGATGGACCAGCTGCATAACTGACAAGCTAACGGCAAATATGTATCGACAATCTTATATGAATCATGGGATTTCAAACACATGTTACGTAGCAGCACCGATGAATCCTCCACTCTTTTAAAAAGCGCGTCTCTGTGCAGTCCTTTGCATGTTTCGGGTTTTTGTCCCGTTTGCAGCTGTGCCGTCGCACTATTCCGGCCCCCAAATAAACTCTTTTGTTACTTTTTTGTGTTTTGTAAGCTTTTGCAGCATCTACTTCCACTGTGTTTTATTCGACTTCTGTTGTGTTTTGTGTGCTTTTTGAGTGTTTTTCCATTTGCTTGCATTGTTTTCAGTTGCAGTGCATTTGAGCCCGCGGGGCTACCGTAGTACACTGCTTATTAACATAAATATTTAGTATAAGTGGTGTAAAACAATTGAGTTCTGAGAAATGTTTTTAAAGTGAACTTAATAAACCCCTTGTGTTTACGGTAGTCTTTTCAGTGCATATTTTTACTGAAGTGTCTTACCTTTTTTTGCATGGATAGAATATAGAGTTTTTTTTTCCAGATCCCTCCCATACTGTATGCTCTTGTTGGGGATAGGGACAACCAGTATTATGTTTTAGCCGATTCTACCAGCTACCTACAGCTAGACTCATCAGTCACATTCTTCTGTGTACAGTTATTATCAAGCACACTTGTCTTGTAGAGTGAATACGTCTTTCTTAAAAAAAATACAAAAAAGAAAAACTTATGTTATTATTATATCAACTCATTACATGCTGTGCTACATATTAGGCATTGCTGTGAAATTATTGTACAGTGAAACCCCTTTCGGCTACAGCGAGGCACCCTTGTAATGTTTGTTTTCTTTTTTCCCTCTCTCTTTCCTCCTCTCTCTCCTTTAGTTTCTTGGATTGACTCCCCTTTTGTGTTGGATAGCACGGACACACAGTGTTGATTTCAGTTGTTCGGCAGTTGTTTCATAGCTCGCAGCATGTTTGTCTATGGTGGCATTCCTCAATTCCATTCAGCACACAAGAGCATCCCCTGGGGCCGGGCATATCCCCAGCATCCTCTGCTCCTCCACCATCCCAGTGATGGACCAGGCAAACATCTGATCTCTTACCCAAACGCGCTAGTGCGTCCACAGATCCGCAAATAAAGAAACAAGCTCACACAAACGCAGTGACACACACATTCTCGTGCGCGCTAAGACACACTCAATACTTGCTCCTATCATATTGCAGTAAATCCAGTTAAGAAGCTCTGTGGGGAGAGAAAATAAAAGATACAGTTACCAGGTCTAGAAAGGTTTGACCTAAGCTGTGTCATCATGTACCAATGCTATTGTCCAATGACATGTTTGAATGTGACAGATCCACAAAGCCTTTTAGCATGTCAGCATTGGTAATGTATTATAGTGAAATTTCCCACTTATAGAACCTTAAACAGCGCGTTTCTTTCACACATTTTTCTCTAACTTCTGTGTTAAAACATAAAAAGCGTGACTCTTACATTCTCCTCAAACCCCCGAAATGAAAAAGACAACCAAATTTGGTTCAGTGCTTTGTTTGGATTTGTAGGCCTTTTCAGTCCAATTTAGTCTGAGGTAGCGATAAAAAAAGAGCACCGCTTCTTCGTGCAACCAGAGGTTATGTTTTATTGCTGGGGAGATAAGCTCTTGAAAGGTTTGACAGATGATTTTGTTTACTGAAAGTAAAACTACTCCGACCATAATTCCCGTTGGAACTGGAGCAAACTCTGATGCTTTGACCTTTTGTAAATGTATCTGAGCAAACCTGAGCACCTTATGTGATTACACAGCAAAACTGCTTTGACAGGACCTAACTGGACTGAATTGCTAACCTTATATCAGTTTAGACTCACTGTCTTGGAGAAAGAATGCTGCCGTTTTCTGCAGCGGCGATATAGCAAAGCTATAAAGCTTCTCTGTAAAATGTGCAGAAGACTGTTTCACTCATAGCCAAGGAAGAAAAGACAAGTAGAGAGAAATAAAGGATAGAGCTCTATGGAGCCCATGTTGTGGAACCAGAACCAACACTGCTGCATAGAGAACGAGCAGCACCTCAGTGGATAAGCCTTAAAATAGGAGCCATCGTTCACAGTGTGTGTCCTACTGCCTCGGGGACATCAGGGCTGACCAGACAACATTTATCTTCAAACTATCATGAACTGTTTGGCGGGGGGGGCATGTATTTTTTCACAAGATTGTGGCAGACAACAACTGAAGTCTCAAGTGTCTTTCCTCCAAAGTATGACTTTACAGGCCTTCTCTAGCAACCGATTTTTAGGTTACACTATTTCTGTCACTGAGGCTCATAACACATTTTCAGATGTATGCACCTGAATGTTTATTCAGTTAAAAGTACTGTGAAAAACAAGTAAAAGCTGCCAATTTTCAAATCAAGTGTCTACTTAAAAGCGTATATTGCTGAGAAACTACTCGTTCTTTAATTGGATGACACGTGTCCTCTCAGCTGTGAAGGTTGATACAAAGAGATGCACATCATTAGATGTAAATGTATTAAAATGGGGAAATAGGCTACTACTTTTTTTTGTCTGTTTCCTTATACTAGCGTAAACCTGCTTTACACCAGGTGAGGCATGACCAACCTCACAAAAAACAAAACAAAAAAAACCCCACACACACAGCATGCTTAGTAAAGATAACTTTTAAAAGAATAATGCAAGTAAGAAGTGTAACCTAGAATAATTTTTGTGTGGCTTACTTGATGTTTAAATCATGCAGTGAGAGTTATTTCACCTGGAGTATCTGCTGAAAAATATATGTGTAAAGAAAAGCAGAGAGCACAAACCTCCACCAAGGCAGCTCACTTTCTGGGCAGTATTTACTTATAAGGGAATAGTATTGTATTCTGCATGTGCTCATTTTGGTTGGTTTGTTTGTTCTTTTTAAACATACTTTAAAAAGTTTGCAGTGCAGAAAGAACAAGTGCAAAGTGCAGGCTTTCATCTATTTGCCCTGCGACATGATATGTCTCATAGTACATCTGTGGCATGGATTTCATTTTTTAGTAAGATGTTTAATTACTTAATAATAGTATTTAAATGGTTATAAGCTTTTACTGTAATGTACATAACAAAGACACAATAATATATTTAGAATCCCCATATATTATTTCCTATATGCTGCCAGTGCAAACAATGGCAGTAGCATTATTAGCACTAATATAGCATTATCACTTTGAGTAAGAGGTCAAAGGTCGAATGTGACATATTTTTATTTCTTATATGGTACTTTCTATATGTTGACATTAAGTCATTAAGATGACTTTGAAAACCTTGGTGGATCCAACCCAGAGTTTAACGGATTGTTAACTTGACCCCTCTCTACACCCCTACAAAGTTTTATCATTATTCATTCAAAACATTTCGAGCTATCGTATTTACAGATGGAATGACGCGCAGCCAAACTCTAGCAAAAATATAACCTCCTCGGTGGAGGTAAAGACAGTGGCCTCCTGCGGTGCATAACTCAAATATTAGTGTGAAGACACTCTTGGGCTTTGTTTACTGTCAGCATTTGACATTGTTTCAGAAGTTCAAGATGGCAAAATAACAGGAATGTTTCCGAGCCCGCTTAAACACGAACTCTTCAGTCATTCTCAAAATAATGGGTTTTGAGATACCAATCAAACCTGACCTAAACAGAAGACACAATTGCACCCTATCAATCAAACGGTGATGATATGCTGTCTTAGAAATGCGTACTGGCTGGCATGCCGTAAAGCGGTTCTGTTTTGCAATACCTTGAGAAATGAGGGCGGATAGATGTACTTATAGTGGCAACTTGGGTAAAATAGCCCATATCTCACCTTTCGCATACTTGTTCCCTAGTCTCTTCCCTCCACTCCTCTCCTTGTGTTAGATGAGTTTAAAGCAGATCGTATTTCCACAGGTGGCTGTGACACGAACTTACCCTGGAATGTTGAGCGGCATAAATCTCCGTAATTGCACAGTATCGATCACATAACTGGAGCTGCAACTGTTAAGGGAGACGCCCTCTCTT
>VUQG01003286.1:20009-31508 GCA_015106755.1 Etia nguti
TCTTTTTTTGCTCCATACCATTTTTCATGCTTTTATCTGACATTGAGAAAGGGGGCGTTAATCACTGCACATGCACACTTATACGAGAGCCATTCTCCTTCCCACACACACACACACACACACACACACACACACAAATGGTGATACATCAATGTCAAGCAGAGCTACTGACACTCCTATGGAAAAAGTGAGGATGTCAGAGATGTGCACAGAATATGTTTTGACTGCTCTGACTTTGACTGCATATATTGAAAGTATTCACAGAGACTCGGGAGAGAGGCCCGTGACATCGGTGTCCTGTAATTGATGGGACAATGTCAAGACTTTTAAAATCTGTAAACTTCTGCAGCTTGACTGCACAGTTTGATGACTTGACTGAGGAAAGAGAGACAAGTCTTTTCATCCAGACTGACTTCCGTGACATGTGCTACGGTGTCTTTCTTGTTTTTCTTGTGTGCGCGTTCGCTCGACTGTACCGAACAAAGGCCTTAAACCTTTTTTTTTTGTAAAAAGCGAAAAGTAATTCAGCCCCAGAAAGAATCTTGGACATTGTTTGGATGATTGTCTGCATGTCCATGTTTACATAGTATGTATACATGTACATCACATAAGGCATTTTTCAAAGATTCTCCTCTGGGATGGTGCACACTTACGGATATCTTGAACTGATTAACCGTTAAGGTTATGCTCTGCAATGGCTTTTTAACACCTCTAAGAAAACAGGAAATGCATTTTCTGCTTTTTTTTTTTTGTGCTATTCGAATCAAAATCTATTCTACAATTAGATTGTTGGCTAAATTTTTAAAATATTTTGGCTTGTTTAGTAAAACCTGGTTAAGCTAGCAGGTTTTGTTCTCAAGAGTTTAATCCATCCCCCTGTAAACACATACCCTTCATGGTCTCCATTAACTTTTGTTTGCTTCTATTTTTTCCACAGTGCTCCTCTCATCATCCCAATTGTTCAAGCAAATGGGGAAAAAAAGAAACCCCATAAAAGGTAAGAAAAAAAAGTTATACCATTGCAACTACATATATTTGAGGACAAAGGAAATGATAAAAAAAAGACTTCACCGCAAAATGTATACAGTACACGACCTGCCTAGAGAAATGATTTCAGATCCCACATACATGTACCAGTGTCTGTTGTAAACAAAGTAAGACAGCTCTTCCAGTTCACCCTTCTGAGCTTTAAAAACACAAGTTGCCAAGAGTGACATCACCAGGCCCAGACACAGATACCTCTCTTCCCTCGGGGTCTAGGGTAGAGGGAAGGGAAGAAGGCGGGATGGAAAGGTGGAGAAAGAGAAGCTGGGGGATGTGAGGGTTCTGAGGTCGGCCTGTGGAGGGTTGGAGGTTGGAGGTCTCCTTTTCTGCCAGGTGTACTTTTCACACACACACACACACACACACACACAACCTCTCTCCTTCCACGGCGGTGTCAGTGCAGCGCTGAAAAATGACAAGGCCAGACACTGGAGCCGGCATGACAGGAGAGCTGCTGTGGCTGCAGTGAAGAGTTCCCACACAACTCACAGCGTCTAAGTCCAAGCCAGGACTAATTTCTCTTTAAAAACACAAGTTACACACATTTTCCAAAACATAATATGACTAATCTTATAATACCTGTTCTTGTGTGTTTTCATGAGCTCGTTTAGGTTATTTACACTTAAATTATTTTAGTTAGCTTAGCTTTGACAACACAAAAATGAACTAATGTTTGCGAGGGAACAAAAGTGACAGAAGAATGTCCTGAATTAATTAAAAAAAAAGTTTCCTATGAAAACTTGTGGAGCCGGACCAATATTAAATCTAGAGCAGAAGATGCGACTGTCTCCAGCTTGTGCTAATGAACAGGATATACAGTGACAGGACAAACATCCCTGGGTCACCATGCCATTGCTTCCCTGCCATTAATTACAGCTCAGCCGGTGCATATAAGCTACTAAAGATTATCTAAGGATACAGAAGATTATCTCCGGATGTGAGCTCTTCGGGAAACATAAATAGTCTACCTCTTCTTTCCTCTTTTTATTCCACCCACTGCTTTGCCTGTGAAACCTGGGGTTCTTCACATGGTGTCCATTATGATTAAGAAAGAAAATGATGACCGGTTAAGACCACCGGGGCAGCTTTTAGACTGCCAGCAGAATTTACATTTCTCTTTGTCTTCTAATTGTTTTTTTTTCTTATGCATGCATGCAAACACTCAGAAACAGAAAATTCTTTGTTTAAAAAAAAAATTAAAATACAAAACATCTTTATGACAGTAGTGTAAATTCACCCCATTAGCCATCTGAGCTGAATGCCATTTGCATCTTCTTAAGTTTGTATTTTGTCTCGGTTCACCGACATAACCTTACGGTGGACAATTTTACTTTTAGAATGATTCCGACTCAAAGGACTTGAGTTTGACAAGGTAATGAAATACTAATGTGCAGTGACATAGGTAACCCTGAGCAATGCTTGTGCAGCAGGGCTGGAAAATAAAACACTCCCACTCATTTTGTAAATGTTTTCGCTTTGAACCTCATTTGAGTATTTTGGCTAATTTATACTTCCACTCCACATTTGCCCTTCAGAAACAAATACCGCTGATTGATCATCCCGCATTTCCATTTCTCTTTAGTTAGTTGATTATCCGTTTTTAAAATTAAGCTTTTTGCGTAAAAAGAAAAAAAATTACACAAATGTTAATCTGAGACGCAGCATTGCCAGTGATTTTTTCTTTTTTTTAAATTCTACCGATCTTGTGACACCTTGCACAAAACATTTGGTGCCCGTTGATATATTTCAGACTCTGCAAGACAAAAATGACACTTCCTCTAACACTGCACAGCTGGGACCATTAAAATCTGGAAAAAGCTGGAGTTATCCAAATATTTCATAAAAAGCAACAATTTGAGAAGAGCCAGAAAAACACTGATTACATTTTTCCTTCCCATAACAATATCCTTCCTAACAGTAGGTAAACTTACCCATGTGTGGGTAGTTTTACTCTTTCAACTCATTTAAATACTGGTGGTACTTTGTTTAAGCTGTATGTATATGAACAAAATGACAAAAATGGCTCAGCAATCACTGCCACTGTGTACCATACTGAATATTAAGTATGTTTTAAGTAATACTGATAAGTAAGTAGGGCACATGCCACTATCTGAAAAGGCATTACTACTTGTCTAATGTCACTGGATTGCGTAATGTGCATTTTGTTCATACAACATAATTTTATGTCCCAATAAATATAAAATCTTTGTTATTTTCTAAAGAGCCTGCTGGTTTTTGATTTAATGCTCGAAATTTCTTGTGCTGCAAGTTCACCCGGTCTTTTGTCTTTGAAGTAAACACAAGCACTAATGAGAAAACAACAAAGCTAGAGGAAAAGAAAAAGGAAATAAAATAACCGTCTGGAAGCCACTGTGTGCTTTAGATTGTATGTTTATCAAGTCTGAATGGGAACACATGTCGAAAAGTAAAAATGCCCAAATGCCTTTTTATCAGCTGAAAATAAAAAAAAGTCTCGCAATCTGCATTTGTTTCCACCTTTTAGAGTTCATTTGCACAAATTTGTCCAGTTTGCAATTTCCCGGATAATTAAATTGATTCCCAAATGTCACTCATTTGATTGTTTTGTATTAATCCTCATATTTTATTTCTTGTCCATGCAGAACTCTGAGGCCAAAGGCAAAGCGTGACACTTTGAAAAAGCAAAGCATTCCAATAAATGAGTCCGGCGTTTGAGACTAAATGAACAGTTATCAATGCTCATAATTTCTCTCCAAACTTTTAAATGCCTTCCTCACTTGCATGCGTGCGTTTTCATATTATTGCTGAGTTACAATTACTGCACCCTTCCTGTAATCCATTTACATGGAAAAGCGACTCTCAGCATGAGCTCATCAACTAAACATCCCTTCTAAACAATCGGTGAGACAACTGGCTTTCTGCTTTATCTCAAACAAAAGGCGTCTATGGTTACATCTTCTTGGTTACAGAAACATGACACAGTGTTTTTACTCCAGCACCTTTGACTGATTCCAGATTATCTTCCTCGGGGGGCTCCCGTGTAATTTGGTAGTTTGTCTACGGCTACCTTTTAGCATTTTTACAACTTTTTTAAGGAATGCGGTCATACAAAAGGCCAGTGTGGCATCACGATACAGGACAAAAAGTCTCTGGATCATACCCATGGTGCATCAGTGTGGAGTTACAATAACACTGTGAAGGTATGGTTACAGTGATAATGACAGCCAATGGTCTTTTTTTGTTGTTCAAGGAATTCCCCCTATTTTCTTTTGTTGAACTGTCAGTGAATCGGTGTCACCTTTGGATACTGTAACGATATATTGCATTGAAACATATGAAAATTACTGGGTAAATTATGGGAGATTGTGTAATTGAGTTTTGAATGTGATAATGTTTTTTCCCCCCTCCGCAGTGCAGTGGGAGCATTTGGGTGGAGGGGGAAAGACCACAGGACACAGTGACAAGCTAGTGCTCTGCCTATTACCGACCATGAGACTGTGCTCAGCTGATATGTCCTGTCACCCTTCTATACAAATCTTCCTGATATCGCCTCTGTGCACGCTTACACTCAGAGGCAGGCGGCGGCCTGAACTTGCTCTGTCACTCTGCTATACCCGGATTCCTACAGAGGAGAGAAGGGGCCCCCACGGGGACCCTAATCGCTAAAGCAAAGGGTCATCCATCAAGTCAGCCTCAGTGGGGACATTAGGGGAAAAAGGCAGAGGAGGGATGAACGACACAGGGAGGGAGAAGTAACGGGGAGAGACAGAAGCAGAGAGTGGGAGGGGGGAGACTGAGAGAGAAACAGATTGAAATACAATGAGCACAGAGAGAGAAAGAGGCAGAGCAGAGCTTTCTGTTTGTTTAGGGTCTGTCTCTGTCATTGTGATGCCTTGGTAGAGAGGTTACCGGGGGTGCCTCTCGGACACTGGGGGCTGCCGTGCTCCGTTGACGGCCCTGCGACTGAGCATATGTCACAAGTCTAGTGCGAACGAGGGCGCTGCCTCTGCTGGGGCACACGTCATTAGCACCATCTGTGACAGTACCCATGAGGCCCTGGTATGCACAAATACACTAGTTTTGTTTTTGGGGGGAGGACGGGGAAATTGAGGAACATGTATTTGTGTGTGTACCAGTTCTTCCATGGTCACTGCTGCTATTGATCGAATGCGAGGGAAGGGCGAGGGGGGGGTTGAGATGAAACCAAACATATCAGCACAGTGTGCTGATATGTTTATGTGTGTTTGTGTGTGAGATTTTGAGTCGGCATAGTGTCCAGTGCAGCAGTGAGTCCAGGATACCAGTATGGCAATGATTACAGCCCTCTGGGAGGGAGGGTAAGACGGGCCCAGGGTTCGCTTGCTGCAGTCGTGTTGAGTCCAGATAGAGGAAATGCTGGAATAATAAGAACAGGAAGGGTAAATGGCCTATCAAACACACCCCTTTCTGACCTCCCCTGAGCCCGGCCGACCAGGATGAAAGATCCAGCCACTTTCTTCTTCTTAATGGTTTCCTCGGTAATCAGCGCAGCGGAAGTGCTCCAGTCCGGGGTGATTAGCCAGGGCTAGGATTCCTTAATCGCTCCAGCCCCATTCTCATGCTTTGAAAAAAAAGGAGGGAGTGGGAAGGAGGGAAGAGGAAACAAGGGTGATAACAGGGCTGTATGTTTAAAGAGAAAGGGGGGGGCGGTATAAGGGGGATGTGGGAAGGCCACAAACAGAGAAGTTTAGTCAGATTAGTCAGATTAGTATGGATCTCACTGAAAAGTTCTTCCTTAAAATACATACGCACTTAAAATAAGACGCGTTCAACTTCAAATGAATCAGAGGAAATCATGTATGCGTGCTTTCAGTAAGGTAGATTTGTTTTTTGTTTCTTTTAACATGAACTGAGCTTTAAATATGTTTTGTACCTCATGATGTATTATTTTTTAATTGTTTTTTGTAGTCACTGTAGAGTCACGAGCAGCTCCAGTGTGGAATAAGGTTCTCAGACAGTAAAATGTGAACATATCTGTGGGCTGGCGGTGACTGATGATGGGGTCAGAGCCTTGAGCCTAACCACAGAAATGGCAGACAACATGAGTCACTGTCACAGGCAATACTCTCTCTGTACCCACAGGTTGCTCCTCAAAACCAAAGTCTTGGGCCCAAGCATTTTCCCCATGTTTGTTCAGAATAAACATCTCTGACCAACTTACCACCGGCTCTGGGATCCCCATGTATGTCTCTATTACAAGGAAATCTCTTTTCATAATTATAATAATAAAAAAAACAACAATATGGTTTTGGATGTTTAACCATACTCAGTAAATTGCAGTCATTTGATGATTGCCCCCCAGTGTTTTTTTTTTTAATTCAAACTGATTGACTGGCTTAGTTATGGAGTAATAACTCACATAAAAAATAAAAATGAAAAGATTTTAATGAAGAGATAATTTATAAGATAGAATTTCTATCTAGATGCTGATTGACTGGTTCTTTAGTTATGTCTCTTTCGGGACCACCTGAAAACTTTCCAAGCTTCCTTGGTGGAATCGTGTTACCGAGCTTCACTGAAGCAGTTTCATTTTGTAGCTGTTCTTGTGGTTTTTCTTTTCAGAAGCCATGATAATACTCATCTGCTCTCCTTCGCTAATGTTCCCTGGGTGATTTATGCACTGTTTACTTTCCCTGCCAATGAAGCTGTACAGTGGCAGCATACTTGCAGCATACCTACGCCCCGGCCTGTTTGACAGTGCGGGGATTTGTTTTCATATAGGAATTCCCCCAGCGCTGCTGCTGCTTTCTAAGTTCCCACCAAGTCAAACCTTCTTGTACCACATATTGTCCTCCGTACTGTTTTTCAGCGATCACGTTACAACAGTCAGCTTCCAAAGCATCACCGGTATTGTGAACATGCTCCCAAACAGGTATTGTGTGTATCCACAAATGTGCATGACAATCGGTGGCCCCGCCTGGACTTTTTGTCATAGCTGCTTCAGAGATTTGGCATCTCACAGGGAAACGTCTCATGTGTCGACCTTTAAAAATTCCCCTGTCCATACTGTGCGCGTATGAATAGCACGTATAGCACGCGTGCACATGGCTGCGGCGAACGAGATCACACACACCTGGTCATGCACACTCACGTGCACGCACTGTGGTTATTACAGATGATTTAATGCTCTTAAAGGATTGCTTTCACTCTTGTCTTCTATGTTTTAGTCCTGGGGGCTGAGCAGGTGTGTGTCTTCAAATACAGTGGACTTTTACACACACACACACACACACACACACACACACACACACACACACACACACACACACACACACACACACACAGCCAGACGAGGCCAGGCTGACAGACAGGGCCACCTTTGTTGAGAGACAGCCTGCTTTAAATACCCCCTAACCCTGCTCCACCTCCCCCATCATCAACACCACCATTATCCACACACACAGAAACAGAGGCTTTTTTCTCACACTTTGTTTTTGTTTTGTTTTTTTCACAGGGACCAGGCAGAGGTCAGGGCCAAGTCAGACACAAGAGCATAAAGTAACTACCAGAAAACAAACCAACCCACCCCCGCACACCCCCTACCCACACACACTCACACTGCATTCTGTTTTTCTCACAGTCCACACCAGTTCTCACAGTCTTCAGTTCCTCTTACCAGTAAACCATCACACAAGATGAAGAAGTATAGAGTCAGATGACTCCTGCATCACTGCATTCATTCACGTATTACTTTTATCAGACATGTACTAGCTCACAGGCTACACGAACATATTAAAGCAAAACAAGAAAGTTTCAGAGAACTCTTTGATAGAGCTAGAGTAGAAGCAGAGTTCTAAATAACCAATAGAAGTGAACAGCCAAAATTTAAACATATACTAGTCAGTTTTCTGGGAACTAAGGACCGTTTTTTTAACAAACAAAAAGATCTAACATTTTATTTAAGCCATGATTAAAAGCATCATTCTTCCCCTTCTGTTAGGCACTTATGCTTAGCACGTATGGTCCATATATACAAGAGGACCCCAAAGAACTCCAGGGAACGTGGTCAGAAGACCACTTAGTACAAATCCCTGTAACATTTGCGGCTGCACACTTCCAGGGATTAAAGGGATTTTCACAACAAGATAACCCAAAGTTGGCTGAGATGATGCATTTAAATTCCATTTCACTTGATCAACTGTCCAAATTTCCAAGATTTTTAATATGCAGTGATGCACAAAACTAGTAAAGCTGCAAACTCCCACATGTAAGAAAAACTTTAATTGACAATTTAGATATATACATATATAACTATCTACACCTATCTACAAATATGCTGAGTCGCATGCATTTAAAAGGAAAAATGAACTTAAAGACTCTAATGCTTGCTTGCTTAAAAATAAATCAAACTCTAGTGCATACAAAGGAATCTGATAACATACATCTTTTGGTCTCAGATAAGAAACTCACCGCACAGTTGTGTCTGAACACAGTTGTCATGGTTGTGACTCTGTGACGAAGGGTGCATAGTCTCGTCACTCAACAAGCCTCACAAAAAAAAAAAGTTTGATTTCCAGAGGACAGCTCCTGAAGGTCTGCTACTGAGGGAAAAGTAAGAAACCAACGCTAAACCAAAACAACAAAAATAAAAGAAAGTAAAACAAAACTTTCCAAGCTACATATCCCGTGGATGCTCCGACACCATGTGTGTCCTTACCGGGCGTCACACACACTCTGAGCCTGGAGTAAGCTTTGTCTGCAACTTTTTCTCACACACATTCCCACACTGTCCAGACACACACAGGCGCACATATCGAGGAAACAGCTGACCAGACCCTTTCTTCTGCCCTCCCTCGCCACCAAAACCCAATAGCTGTGAACAAAAGGGGTCAGTGTGAGGGAGGAGGGGAGGCAGAGAAAGAGACAGAGGGAGAGTGGAGAGAAAAAGAGGGGGAGTGGTGGGAGCGTCTGGGAGAGGAGACAGATGGGTCAGTGGGATGGAGAGAATAATGATGAGATAGAGAGAGAGAGAGAGACATGGAGAGGGGAGGGGGAGCTGAGTTTGAAGTTTGAACTTCTCTACTCATTAGGACATTCAAACACTGAGGCAATTAAACTACAAGCAGAATACAATAGTTAGTACTGACTGCTTTATCATTGAAAGGAACGTTGTGGTCTGGTCTGGTATGTCATGGCATGGTATGGTGCGGTAGGGGTCAAGAACAAGAGCACAGCTTTTTAAATATTATATGAAGAGGTTGTGTAGGAAATGATTCCCTGCAAATGTTGTAATTCAGCCCTCTTTGACTCGCCTCCTGACTGCATTATTCCAAATCTATTTTGCTGGTGTACAGATGCAAAATATGGAAAATTGTGTCACCGTACATAAATATCCAGACCTAAATTTAGCTGTAAGGCAACACCATCCCTCCAGGACTAAGCCCAGTGTGTTGTCTCCCACAAAATAACACTTTTATGCTAAATGCTAAGAAAACTAAGCAAAAGGCAAAACATGAGAATGCTTAATTTCACACTAATGAAGCCCCTTTCCCCTCATATTAGTTGCAAAATAATGTTGTAAAAAAAGTTTTAAAATTTTTAGCCACTGTCAGGGGTTGTGGGGACTAATCACATCAGTGGATTCATGTGGATTGGGCCCATATATATAGTCCTGGTTTTTCAGTCCATCACAGAAGATCAGCTACTTTCACATCTGCATCTTCTCTCTGTCTCTAAGTTCTTTGGGCTGTGGGCAGAAACCAGAGCACCTGGATGTAACCCACTAAACCACAGTGTGAACTCGCAAACCCCCGCACAGCGAGGCCTCGGCCGACCAGCTTGGTCCGAACCCAGGATCATTCTTGGTATGAGGTGACATTGCTAACCACTGCACCACCATGCAGCCCCGTTACATAACGTCAGAGTTCCTGTTGACGTTGCGAATGCAGAAAAGACGGCCTGGAAGGTTTATAGTTACCAAAGAGGCCACTGTGCTGTGGTAAGGTATGTTGTAAAGGGAAAGGAAAGGGAGGGAAATAAAAGTTGTGGGAGTTTAGCACCAGC
This sequence comes from Etia nguti, assembly GCA_015106755.1. Lineage (NCBI taxonomy): Eukaryota > Metazoa > Chordata > Actinopteri > Cichliformes > Cichlidae > Etia > Etia nguti. The sequence continues at coordinate 30,075 of VUQG01003286.1, forward strand.
TGAAAGAACAAGCTGTCAGCAGGCAGTGAGCCCACACACACGCACAAACACACACACACACACACACACACACACACACACACACAGTCTGGGTGGCTTCACACAGATGGCGAGACTGGCATCGCTGTATGTTTAAGTGCCTCTCTGTTCCTTTTTTGCCTTTGACAATAACAACAGTTCGCTTTAACAGGCAATGTGACTGTTTACAGATAATAATTTTAGTCTGTTTATGTTTGCTCATGTGGGTGTCTGTGTTCCTTTCCTCCCATGTCTGCTACAGTATGTCCCTTAATTTCTCCCTTTGATATTTTTCCATACTTCCTTTCAGTGCTTTTTTTTCTTTCTTCTTTCTCTCCGAGGTTTGAACATTTCATGGCAACATTGTTCAAAAATTAAAAGTGGATTTAGCACATATAGCCATACTGTTGCATTCTGGAACTTTTATATTTGCAAACACCTTTTTTTAAGTGCTAATTTGGTTATTTGCTTCATACTGGATATGTTATCTCACAACTGGTCATCTTAATATTATATTTATAGCAATTCTATTGACATATCTATAGCTTTGTAGTGACACTAAGCTTGTCTGACTCATTTTGATAAAAGTACCATATATACCCAAACCTGACGTAAAGTGGGCCCCAACAGCAAAACCTATGCATATTAAACTGACAATATTAATAGCAATGATAAGTAAACATGTCCACCTCACCCGTTTCTTTTAGTCTAAATAAGTAAAACCATATTTATTAAACCATTCATTACAAAACACATGAAGAACAGCCTATAAGTTATGGATTACAGTAGATCTACAAGTATTTTGGAACTATAGATTTGTATTGTTTTGGTCTTTTTTTTGTTTTTTTTTTACTTTTTTACAGTTTAGACAACTTGTAGAGATCAAAATATACTTAAGCTTCTAGATATATAGATATATATAATAATTTTGGCATCGCCACACCAGGGGTTCTGGCCCATGGACCGAATGTTTGAAAGCCGTATTTACAGCCACAAGTTTGAGCCACTCTTGAGTGCTTTTCGCTTACGTTTTAATGTTTGTTATCCTGTTTCCTTTCGGCTTTTGCAAATTGATGTGTCACCATTCAATGAAAAATTCCTACTATTGCTATAAAAACATGCTCTGTCAGTCCCCTTGAACACAGAGCTCCCAAAACTGCGAGGTCAGCAGGTCAGCCAGCAGCTCTCCTCCCTTCCCTTTCTTTTCCTCTCTTATTCTGATTCTCTCTTTTCTCTCCAGTGTCAATAATGCTGCGCTTAGCTCACTCCTTCCATTCTGCATGCTAACTGGGAAGTGATTATCTCAGCTGTCTGTGTTTTCATCCACTTATGCCGCTCATTTTAAGGTGCATAACTTTGCAGAGAGATTTTATTTAATTTTTTGCAGAATTTAGGACATGCCCCCCCCCCCCGTGG
>VUQG01003289.1:0-15714 GCA_015106755.1 Etia nguti
ATCGTCCACCATTTCACAGGCCCTCACCAGCCGCGGCGCCGTGGTCTGCTTCAAAGCCTCAAATTAATGGCCAACAAAATAGTGTGTCTCTGACCGTCCCATGCGGGGCCGACCCACCAAGAGTTATCATTAAAGTGAAGCAATAATGGAAAAAAAACGAAGGAAGGAAGGAAAAAAGAAGAAGAAGAAGAGCCGGGGAAGGAAGCGAACGAGGAAGCGTGGAGGTGGGGGGTGCTGAGGGGGGTTAAATCCCAGGCAGTTTGACAACAAACCTCATCTGGTAATGACCCTCAGTGATTGTGTTTTTACCCAGTCAGCGTGCACAGTGTGTGTCTGTGTGTGTATGTGTCTGCATGTTCACCCTACCTATGTGCTGATGTGCTCTCTCTGTCTCTCCTGCCCCCCTCCCTCCTTCTCTCTACCTCTCCTGCCACCTTTCCCTCCTCCTCCTCCTCCCTTCCCTCCCCTCCCAGCCTGTCAGATGAGCGGAGCGGTAGCTAGCGAGTGAGCGGTGGAAGGCAGCGTGGCGGCGGCTTCTATTTGAAGTTGTAATGGTGTCAAAAAGTCAGGGCTGACTGACAGACGTCAGTCCCACAGGGCCTCATTAAAAACAGACCCACTTGACAAGGAAATAATTGAGCGCCGGCGACAACTCGGGGGCCCCTCCGCGTTTTTAGATGTTTTTATTTTCTTTTCATTATTAGCGCCGAGCTATTATGTTCATTAAGAAATGGCATTAAAACAAGTTTTTTTCTTTTTTCTTTCTTTTTTTTTAAACGGGCGAGGGAGGGAGCAGGGAAGGAAGACAGGATGCATGGAGGTAGGAGATAACGATTTGTTTAGAGCCCCGGTTCTGTTTTATTATTTAAACAGGAGCGCTGTCATGTGATACCTTGGCAGACGTTGGCTATCATCTCTCCCTTCTTTCTCCTTTCCTCCCTCTCTTTCTTTTTCCACCTCCTTCTCTCCTCTATACTCATCCCTTACTTTCCCCAAGCTTTTATCTTCCCCTCCTTGGTCCGTCTCCATCTCTTTCTCCACCTGCTCGCCTCTCTCCTCTCTCTATCCCCTTTTCTTTCTCTCCCCGTTGAGCGGCGGGTGTCATTGGAATATGAACTAGATTATTCATCAGTGCCCCCACCACCCACTACCACCCCACGCCTCACTACCACTCCCTCCAATCGCTGATTTGGTTTTCGACAAGCGTCTCACCGCAGAAGGCTGAGGATGAAAACTTGTCAAAAATAGGTTATATCTTATTCCAAGGGGCAACAATAGCAGCAGGTACAGACACCATTTAATATTTAATTTAGGCGGGTGTTAACCCTCCTTAAGTGACTGGAGCTGCGTCTTCCATACAGACGCCAGGAGAGAAGGAGGGGTGGGTGAGCAAGAGGGGAGAGCAATTAATTATTTGATGTCTGAAAAGTGATTTTTGAAGCTCTCGCTGCCTTCTCCTGTTTGCTAGGGGGGGAAAAAAAGGGATCGAGTCTTTGGGTGTCCCGGTTCGTTTTCCACACACGTTCCTCATCTTGGTCGCCCCCCCGAGAGCCAAAACGTTTCCACTCATATCACATTACATCCTCATGATAATTGTTCATATAGTAAAAGGTTTTCAGTCTCTTTATGTTATCAGTGGAAATTACGAAATCTTCTACCACCACCATCTTTGCGACAGTCTGTCTCGCTAACGTACCCAGTCATTCCTATCCTCACCGGTCTTCTCTTTCCTCTCTATGTGGTTATAAAAGGAAGGTTCCTCAACAAGGAACCTGTGTGATGCACCAACCATTGCAAAAAGCCCGATGTTTGTCAGCCATTTAAGATGACAAGGGATTGTGACAAGCGTCGTTTGAGCTGCCTGTCCCCCCAGCGGAGGGCGGGCCTTAAACGGCACAAACAGCGCCAGTGGTGGGATCGCAACAGGAGGGTGGGCGCTTCATCTTCAGGAGTGTCCACGATGCTGTCACCCACCACACACACAGACACACACACAAACACACATTCATGTACGTTGAGAGAGGCCCAGCAAGAACAGCTAGCCAAGAAAAAGAAGAAGGGGGGGGATCACAATGGCACTGTTTGAGGACTACAATGAATATTCTTCTGTTTGATTCAGCAGACATGGACACACATGCGCATACACAGACACACACTGCTGCACGTATGGTCCCAATAAAGACAGGCACACACGCTCTAGTGTGGAGCTGTTAGAAGAGAAGCCATGGTCTCCATTTGTACACGCCACCAGTTCCAGCAGAATGGCTTTCTTTCTCTCATCAGCCCATTATCTATCTGTTTTTTCGCCCCATCAGCGCTGTCAACCGTTTTATTAGTGTTTGTGCTCACAATGAAATGACAAAGGCCCCCATTATTTGAGGAAGTCGCAGGGGCTGCAAGCAATACATGCATGCACGGATGTCCGTGTGCTCGCGGCCGGTGTTAAGAGGTGATGCCGAATCGTCCACATGCGCAAGTATCCGTCTCGAGTTCATCGCGTTCCCTTTAGTTCAGCCAATCGAGACTCCGAGCTGATCCTGACTTGTAAAGCTGACTTTTTTTTTTTTGTGATCTCTGTCAGTGTCTGTGTTTGACATCTGTGATTAAAGCCGCTCTGAATCTTTGTAACCAAGATGCTGTGTCGTAACTTGCACAGAAACACTTGGTGGGGTCTCCGACTGACTCCGCGGGAACGAGTAAGGAGGTACAGAAAAACAAGAGCTGACATTTACAAACCGAATGCGGCGCTGTGTGCTTCCTTTCATATTTTAAAGGCGAAGCAAGCCGTGTGCTGAAAATCCTCTTAAGACCTTGTGTCGTGGAGGAAACACAAATGGAGAGAGCCGAGTCAGAGCTATGCAGAGCCAGACCAGCTTTCCCCCACCACCACCAGACCCTATCCCTGCCTCCTTACTCTTCCTTTCCTCTATCTCCATCACATCTCTCCTGGTAGAAACACAACCTTTGAACTGAAATTAACACTTTCCACTACAAAGACAGCAGTAATCTTCAATGTCATTTGCATGACAATGAGGTTATGTAGAAAATAGAGCTGTCAGTGGCCCTTTTTCCCCCACTTTTTATTCTTTTGGTCCCTTCAACTGCCTCATCAGTATGCTACAATGTGTCCAAGCAGATATTTTATGACATGCTTGAGATTATTCTATTTATGTTTTTTGTTAAATCGATTTCTATCATTGCAATTGAGCAGTGGGAATGAGAGCATTCTGTGACTGCTGCGCTTTTGTCTTGTATGGTTTCTCCTGTGTTGCCGTCCATTTTAAAAAGACAAATGATAGAAAGAGAAGGAACATAAAAGGAGAAAAGTGGGAATGAGTGCAAAGCAGCCCAGGTTGCCTGGGAGGCACTCAGTGGCCTGGACGTTCTGAAAGAGGAGGGTTTAGTTGAGCTCGCCCTTGTACAGTAATTTACTTTGCATATGGTGTCTTAGCAGACACGATTCTAAATTTCCAACTGGGAGGCATCAGTGGAGGAATCACTGTCTTCAAAAGACGGCCTGCCAGTCACGCTCCTCCCGTAGCTAGAGATCTGAGCGTGCGGTGATAACCCGCGACATCTTTCTGGAAAAACGAGGAGTCGATCAGCTTTGATGGAGCACATCCGCCATGACAGGCTACTGAGGAGCTCGCTAATGAACTGGGGAAGGGGGGGTGGGCATCGCTTAGGGTAAGAGCACAGAGGAGAAGGGTAGTTGAGTGGGGAATGGATGGATTGATGGATGGAGAAGGTGTACTTGATAGTTATGAGGTAGCCTGTGCTTTAAGATATTCAGGTAGATGGAAGAGTGCCTAGGTGAGAGAAAAACAGAGCTATGTGTTTGTTTAGGAGAAACAACCCCCACTCCAGTACTTACATCAGCCCGTTACCCCTCCAGCACCAAAGGGTGCGGAGGTTTTTGTGGTTGTTTTGGGGTAAATATTCAGGAGAAGGTACCCAATCCCAGAGCTCTCCAGCCAGTTTTTTTCCATTCCAGGAAGTTTGAGTCTTTTGAATGGGGGCTTCCACATATTTGTGTGCTGGGGATTAAGTGTAATAAAAGTCTAAAGTTAACACAAATAATGGCCCAGCTGCCATATGTATGACACAAAACAATCACCTTACCTTTTTCTCAGTAAGAGGTGGACTCTCACTTTAACACATACATACTAGTTCCTAAATGTAGTTATCAAGTTACAGTTTCCACAGATTACCCTTATAGTTTGTGTGGAAGAAGAGGACAAAAATGAAAGTGCAGTCTTCTGCTTTCGAGGATAGAATATCAGAGTTTAGCTGATATGTTGACATATGTAAAGGTTAAGGTTATCACATCCTGGAAGCTGTGACTCAGGTGGTAGAGCGGGTTGATCCCCAACCTCTACACAGGTAAGGGTCATTGGGCATGGCAGGTGGGCACCATGCGTGGCCATTTTCAGTCGCTGAATGAAAAACATTTAAATTTTACGCAAAAGTTCTTCAAGTACATTCATTTAGTAGTAAAGGTAAATAAGCTGGAACAATTTTATAATAAGTGTTACAGTGCTGAGCAAAAGTCTGGAGCCACCCCTCATTTCTTTATACTTCTATACACTACGATAATTATAAGATGTACTGAAGAAGTCAGGAGATCTACAACAGTAAGAGTCTACAGCCATCTGTAAAACACAGTGTAGGCTCTGTCATGGTTTGGAACTGCATTTCAGCCAGTAGTGTTGGGAATGTTGGCAAAATTACATAAAGTACTAACATATTTTGATTTACCATGAAATACTATGTAGAAAGCATCTGATTGGCAACAGCTTAATTTTTCAGCATGACGATCATCCCAAACTTACTGACAGTGTAGTTAAAGCATACCTGGATTGAACCCCCCCCCAACCCCACACACACACACACAATGAAACACTATCAGTCATAGATTGGCCTCCCCAGAGCCCAAACTTTAACATTATTGAAGCAGTGTGGGATTATTTTAGCAGCGAACAGAACAAAAGGAAGCCAACATCCAAAGTGGAAGGATGAATAATGAAAGTGGTCACACCAAATATTGACTTTCAAACTTGCTAGAGTTAAACTCTGTCTTTGCCTTATATACACTTTTTACACGTGTGTTTCAATAAATCACCTCACCCATTTTCCTAGCAAAATATGCAAAAATAAAAGATGGCTCAAGACTTTTGCACAGCACTGCAAGTGATAACGCTGTTTATAAGTTGCCTCATCCAAGTCAAATTTACTACTCACCCTGCACAATATGAACCAGGCCTTCCTTCACCTTTATGCCCATGCTGTTCTCAACACAAACAGCCTTGCAGACAGGCTTACTCTTCACACACACACACTCGCTTAGTTTTACACACAAACACACACCGCTCTATTGAGACATATGGATGTGGCAACAAAATGCACAACTTTTTGTTCATCTCAAGGACTTGTGAGGGCCCAAGTGAACTGAGAGGCCATATTGATTTTCCCTCTTTTCATGCTGTGACTCGGGGATTACCCATTTTCTCATTCATTTTTAAAGACAACTGGTGAGAGTCTTCCTTCCATTTTTCCTCTCTGTTTTTTCCTTTTCCCCTCCACTTCCCCTTCCCCTTCTCGCCAACATACACACACATACACCCCTACCTACGCAGCTGGTCGTACCCACCCCTTTTCCACAACCACAAGTCCCTCCTTGACCCTGAAAATTGTAATTCAGCCATAGATCACAGCTGCTGAATATTAGGGCTTACAAAAGCAGTTAAATAAAATATGTCGAAATCATCCAATCCCAGAGGCCACGGCAGAAATTCTAATCAGGTGAGAGAAAGGGGAAGGAGTCAGCAGGGGGATTATGGGTAAAGAGAATCGTCTGGATCTACCAAAGAGCAGACGAGAGCTGGGTTTGAGCTAAAAATCATAGCAATCGTAACGTCGTGTCATGAAAGGTTTTTGGAGGCATGTGAGCTCTTTCCTAATTGTAACCCTCAAAAAACACAAATGCAGTCCTAGAGATTCCTCAAATTTAACAACCCGAGTTACAGTTTTAGGTCTGATTTCCTTCTTTTTGTGATTCTTGGAACTAAAATAAAAAAACAAACAAACATCAAAACACAAATTACATGAATCAATAAATTTGCATATAATTCACTCCTTCTGTGTGTTATGTTACCCCAAAGACAGTTTAAAAAGCATTTTGAATGCACATGTAACTTCCAGTCATCCATGCCATAGTGTTGTCCATAATTAGTGTCAAAGCCAGCACTGCCTCTAGCTAAAGGTCTTCAAAGTTGGCAGATTCTCGTAACCTGCAGTGTCAACCAAACTATTTGTAAAATAATTGAGTCTCCCGGTATTAATGCACTCATTTTATGCTAAACAGGCCAACAGCACTTTTGGCCTATAGGCCTTCCTTTGACCAGGCGTAGGAGGGGGTCAAAACATATTAATGATTCTGTTGCCGTGCTTGTTAAAGTGAACCACAAAGGTTGATCCAGCTGAGAGCAATACATGGGACAGTGCTGCTTGATATGGTCAGATTTTAGAGCAATTTCAGTGCAAAACGTTCTTCCATAAACTGCTTGGTGTTTTATTTGTTTTTGTTTTTTTAAAGGTTTTTTTTAAGGTGCACATACAATAAATTTCCCTTTAAGTGAAGGTACCACGTTGGCTGTGATGAGAAAATCAAAAACCAGACGCAAACACGAGCTCGTCATGAGAATGAAAACTTTTCTTCCCGGCCGGACTCAGCCACATGTAAAATGGCCGGACAGTCCGGAGAGCGAGGGAGGTCTGATGGATGGTGCTTCAATCCTTCGGCGGTTCTCCAAACAAGGAGACGCTCGATTACACTGCAGGATCAAAAATGCTGAATGCACACACTCCCCTCCAGAGTGAGGGAGAAACGAAACGTCCACAGACCTTCGAGAGGTAGATTCTGTTTCTCGGGACTTTGTGCTATGTCTCCGGTGACCGAGTAATGAGTAATTTCACTGATTTGGTGCAAAACAGCAGGAAGGCATAGCTAACTCTTATATTGGCAGTAAAACAAACGCAAATGAGCATTTACTTTCCTCAACACCCACGGCTTTGGTGCGTTTGCATAGATAAAAGTGGACTGTGAGCACTTCCCCATCTGTCTAGGAGGCAGCTGACCACTCTCAAATGAGGCCAGTCGTGGTAGAAGAAGCTGCACGCTGCAAAACACCTTTTCTTCTTCTACTACTGAAAATTTGGTGTACAGAAAGACCGACAGCAATCAGTTTTCTTCAGCAACACCTTCACAGACTTGCATCAAGATAAGAAGATAACTACTGTATGGTATGCCTCAATTAAAGGGTTGATGTAAAACGGAGTTAAATGTTAAGAGTTGTGCATGTTATAAGTTTTCCTTTAAAAAATATTTCACGTGCTGTCAGCGGTAGACGTTCTTGTTTTTTATGTGTGTATGTCATTGTTGCCTTTTAAGATAGATTTAAAGTTCGATCAAATGTTCGGCCAGACGTTTAAACGACGTGAATTTATCTTTTGTTTCTTAGATATTGTGAGCTGATTTAAGAACAAAGGATTTTCAAGCCAAGTCAAACACGTTCTGTGATGTCTCTTTAAGAAAGGATTTTTAGTTAGACTTTGATGGTCGAACAAACCAAATACAAACTGTTTCTTCCTGCCTGTTGAATTCTAATGTGCTCGTGCTGCTTTAAATGTCAGGCTGGAAACGCATCCAAGTCCACATAAATAAAAAAAAAAATAAAAAAAAAAATTAAAACAAAATATTTGCATAATCTATAGGTCATAAATCTTTAACGTTAGTTTTCTTTGGAGGTTTTGTGAAGGGCTTAGAGAGCATGTGGGGACTCATGGGTCATGAGGTTATTCATCCCTGTGGATGCAATGGCGGCATTAGTGGTCAGTGCAAAAGCACTTCAGTATTTTTAAAATGTACAGCCCAAAGACTACACACACACACACACACACACACACACAAACTCTTCATGGTTTGAATAAGGCAAGCCTCTTATTCAACCCAGCTCACAGCCATTGAAATCTAATGTAATCTTTTTGTATTTGAGCTGATGGCACTGGTTGAAGGACGGGCCATTTAGAAAAGGAACGATCTTATAGATGCGCTCGTGTAGTGCCTTTGAATGGACGCTCAGAATTGTTGCGTTCATTCAAAGAGAGAATGCGTTCTCGAGTGGTTCATCTTCTACTAAAACGGGGACAATGGGATAGAAAAGTAAGTAAAAGTAAAGGATGGTGCAACCAAGATCTTCTTATTGAATTCTGAAGCCTATAAAGGATTTGGGGAGGTCAGCAGATGGAGACACTCATCTTCAGAGGAGGGCAGCGCTTTGGGATTGCGCTTTGACCTTGCGTTCCTATTGGTGCAGAGTCTGGATCTACCACCCATCTCTCTTAGAGACAAACGTTGCCCTGTGCTGTCAGCAGCAACTAACAAGGTAAAACCTTTAACAGTGCTGCTTGTTGTCATTTAGGCATGTTAAGGCGATGTCACGAAGGTCTGCTTACTTTTATTCGCAGGTAACATAATAGATGTTTTCTGTTAAAATGCAGTTGTGTGCTGAGCCTTGTTACTGTCACTGAAGGGTCCGCTAGTATGAGCCCAGACACCATTGTGAAGCACTACGGCTTGTTTGGATCTCGCTAAGGCTACAGCTGAAAGACGTTATTAGGACACGACCCTCCTTTTGCGACCTAAAAATCTGAGGATCATTGGAAGGTCCGCAAAATTATGTCTTCATTACCTAAAATCCATTTCATACCATCTTGAATCTTGCTTTTTGCCATTTTGCACATTCATAACTAACATGAGTGACCTCACCTACATATTTGTTCAGATCTGGAAACACCACAAAATCACTACAAGTCCAACAGGGCAAAAACCACGAGTAGATATGCGACAGTGTACATAGGCAAAAGTTTACCCAGATTAACTGCACTTTATCTGAAGGTACAACCAAAGGGATTATGTGCAAGGTGCAATACCAAGAGCATGCCAATGATCCCTTCATCACTGTCCAGGTTAAGGTCATACATGACTGACTGGTGTAAAAGGATACTGTTGGTGTTCCCACTGATTGCACCAAGGAAGCCTATGTAGGTATCAAAAAAGTGTTGACTTTACCTGTTGCATTTATCAAAACTTCTGTGAACTTATTTTTGACTGAAGATGAAGGCAGCGGTACTGATGAAACATACAGCATCCTTGGTCTATCTTCTTCTAGGAGCCACTGAAATTCAGAAAACTGAAGCTTAGAAGGCATCAAAATGGTGGCAGCCACTTATAAGGCGTCGCTCCAGCAGGAATGCGTGCTCTCGCATCTAATGATAAGTAGGCTGGTATACAGTGTATACTCTCATTTGCCTGGTGATCTACTGGGCTTTTCAAGTAACCATGTTACAATAAAGATATGCAGAAGAGCACTCCTGAACATACAACATGCAGAACCATGAAACAAATGGGCTATAGCAGCAGAAGACCACACCGGATGCCACTCTTCGGCTAAGAACAGGAAAGTCAGGCTACAATTTGCACAGGCTTACCAAAGCTAGACAATAGAAGATTAAAAATGAGTCAGCTGCAACATTTAGATGATAGGGTCAGAATTTAGCATAAACAACACAAAAGCATGAATCAATCCTGCCTTGTATCAGTGGTTCAGGCTGGTGCTCCTGGTGTAATGGTGTGGGGGGTATTTTCATGGTGCACTTTGGGCCCCTTGGTGCCAGCTGAACATCATTTAAACACCACAGGCTACCTGAGTATTGTCCCTTAACGGTATGACCAAAGTGGATCCACCTATACTGCTCGCGGCAGGGTCACACACCATGTCAAAAAATTCAGATAATCTCAAACTGACTTCTTGAACATGAACTCACTCACATGAGCTCAACCCAAAAGAGGACCTTTGGGATGGAAAAAGGGATTCACATCATAGATGATAAATCTGGAGCAGCTGTGTAATGGGATCATGTGAAAATGGACCAAAATCTCTGAGGATGAATCTATGCCACAAAGAATTAAAGCAGTTCTAAGGGCAAGAGGAGGTCAACTCAGTACTAGCAAGATGTACTTAAAGTGGCCAGTGAGTGTTTTGTTATTGAGTATAGCTGTAGACTTAAATTTCGGGGCTAAGCAGATGTGCACTGGCTTTATGACATGTAGGCCTAAAATATTTTTATTAAGTAAAAGTAAGTAAAAAGAAAAATTAGAAATAGCAGGGCATAGGTAATTAAAATGTTTTAAAAAGTGAATAAATGGTCGGTTTAGCTTGCTAAACAAATATATGGCTAACATTTGTAATTGTTAGCCGATATAATAGGTGGTCAAAACTGTTTATAACCTGCTAAAACATCGGTAGACAGTTGAAATTATTACCTAGATGTATGGCTTAACAAATTAGTATATATACATAACAAACAATAAGTTGAAATAGCTACAGTAGCTGCAGATTATATAGCTAAAAGTAGCTTAGCTAAATGTGAAATAGTTAGCTAGCAATACTTAGCTAAATATAATGGAACAACAATAATTATCAAGACATTTATCTTCTGCTTATTTAAAATCGTGTCATAGTGGTGTTGAAATAATCAAGGTCTTCAGGTTATAAATGAGTTAGTAATAAGTAATAAATATAAAGGCATAGATTCCAGAAACTGGAAGGAAGGCACTATAGAGGTCAGGAATATTAGTGCCCTTTAATAACAATAGATTCATGCTAGTTGACTGAGTAAGCAGAGAGAAAAGTCCAGGGGAGCTCAGTTTTACTTTAGCTGTCGGGATGTCTGGTAGGTGTCTGTCAGAGGTATAACTCCACAGGTTATGACATACAGGCTGAAGGGTGAGGGCTACTCACCAGAGTAGACACCATCCAAGAATACCAGAGATATGGACAAAGACAAGCTGAACATGAACCTGCAGGCCATGGTCTGAAGAATTTGCTTCAAAGAACAAGAAATCAACGCAGAAAGAGGTAAAGGTCAGTGTATATCTGTAATGCGCAGTTTTTGTTTTTTTGTTTTTGTTTTTATGAAATCCATGAACTTGTAGTCTTTGCATAGTTTTTGTATACATGTGATGCACATACAAGGTCATCTAGTCAGGCTTGGCAAGATAGGGTATTATGGAGCTCAGCCTTTAGCCTAAAATAAAACGTTTACAAAGTGGAGGTCTTGTAAAATTCAGTTACATAGTGACATGCAGCTACAGTCCACACAAAAACATGCAACTGGCTTTGATTAGACACCGTGTGTTAAGTACTGGTCAGGCTGGTTCAGCACCATGGACAGATTCAGCAAACTTCAGAGTGAGCAAATTTCATTAATGATAATTGGCAAAGAAAGTCTGTTGTCTCTAATGTGTATTGTGAAATGGTCATCATTACAGCTTGTGGATGAATTTGAAATGCAGAGGGAGCTAGAGATCGAGATATTTTAATGCTTCCGAGCAAAACCCACATAGCAATGAATCCAAATCCTGGACTTTAATTGTTTTTTACAGGTTCTAAATCTTATGTTAACAGTGTATGTAGTTTTGATTGGACTGGATGTTTCTTACAAAAAAAATCCTCTTAGACATGCTTCTGCCTTTGCATTTTTATGTACACAGACTTCTTCCTTTGACTTATTGATCAAAGAATCCAATCTTTTTGAAACATGACTGCTCGAGTTTTTCCAGTGATAATTTAAGTTGCAAAGTTTGGTGTTTCTCATTCTTTGTGAACAGAGAGGACAGAAGGTATCAAATCAGCTGTAAAGGGTACAGAAGGGTGCTCCATTATCATGGAGAAACCAAAGTAATACAACGTTTCATGGCCAGAGATGAAATAGTTGTTTTACATGTGACGCACACCGAAAGAGACAGGGTGGTGATGAAGCAGAGGCCCTCCTGGTTACACTGCGTCTCCTTAAAAACAAAAATCTCCCGGCGTAGCTTCAGCTCCAAGCTGATGTGCTATAGGGAGCTGAGGTCACTGGTTCATCCGTCAGAGAGGCTCCTCGCTGATGGATGGCACTCAGAGCAACGCGCGCCCAATCCGCTGTAGCCCTAACCGCCGAGAAAAGGCCTTTGCAGGCAGAGAAATAAATAAATAAACAGCAACATCAAAGGGATGTTCAAAAGAAAAACAAAGCCTGCACACGTTCGTTTGCAAACACACACACAGAGGCGCACATTGGCTCTCTCGCACACATCCGGCGAGAGAGAAAAGGGAGGCGGAGGGAAAAAATACAAAGGAGTGAAAGCGTACACATAGTTTACTCTCCGATGACACTCGGCTTGAAGAAAATCCAGACAAAACAAGGCAGAGTGGCGAAAATTGGAGCGTTTGATGGTTCGATATTCATTCCGAACAGACTCAAAAACAAATATCACACCAAAAACTATATACAGATTCACATTTGTTTGTTTGTTTTAAAAAAAAAAAAAAAAAAAATCTACAAACATCCTCAATGATCTTTATCCCGAGTCTTTCGGTATCTCACTGTGGGGATTAACTGACACCTTCACGTACTGGACATCCAGCTGAGTTTCAGCAGTCATCAGTAAATCTATACATGTTATTCATAGTCTAAAAAAACCTTTTTAGGCATTCTTCAAATAACTGTTAAAGAACATGTTTCTTATTGTCCAGGAAGCCCATGAAAAGATCATTTGATCCTAGTAACATGTGGTCTCTGTGAAGCCTGATATTGTAGCTCATTCCACTATGCCATGGAGCTGCATTAGATGGAGGAATTGCCACAGGCAGGAATGATTTCCTGTTTCGTTCACTGGGGCATTTTGGTAATAGGCTAGCAAACAGCCTGTTTGCAGTATTGTGGTGAGGTTTACAGTAATTGTACAGAACTTGCTCTGGACTTCATGTTAGGTTGTATCAAATGTTGCTGACATCAGTTTATATTTAGATGATGATACTGTTCAGAGTCACTCACTGAATTCCACTTCTTATCCCAACTTTATAGCGTCCGGCGTTTAGCTGATGTAACATTGCTTATATCTTGCTGAATTCAATCTGGGAGTAGCAGCACAGACCAGCCAATCACAGCTGGTACACAAAGAAAAATATACTGGAACTCACAAAACAAATTATTATGCGTCTTACTTCCAAGTATTTCTTTACCCCACGCTCCACCTGCCCAGTCCCACTTTAACCCCTGCCAGTGGCTGAAAGTAACATTTGGTTGACAGTAACATAAAACGGAATATCGTCAGGTATATCCTTTAAGCAAGAACGAAATATCTGCCATTTGTTGAGTCCCAGTTAGGACAGTCTCCAGTTGCTCCAATGGTAGTGCCGTCATGTATCCGGCAACTCACACAGAATGTGAAAAATGGAAGAGCCTTTTGTTTGAGTGTGTCAAATAATCTACTTGCACTCTGTTTCTGGACAGAAATCTGTCTGCTGGGATTATAGAAGAGCACCAAGAGGTCAGAAAGGAGGCAACAAAACTCCCCCCAAAAAGTTGAAGAATCCTGTATGAGGTAACTTAAAGCAATCATTCAAAAACAAGTTTGAATTCGGGAACTTTTACCCCTTGAAGAGTCTGAGGATGCTTTTTAAACGTGTGGCTACTTATTGTATTCCAACTCAAAAAACGCATCGTGATACCGGTTAACACATTTTCCTTCACGTCTTTCCTTTTGAAGACACACTCAAAAATGATAACATTTACATTTATGGCAGCCATCACGGATGCACCGTGTTCTTCTTTGTCTCTTTCAAACCGATTCCTGGGAACTGGAGCTAAATGTTATTGTTTCCACGATCGTGGATATTGGCAACCGGGAACCTCAGCAGATTGTGAGTGCTTTGGTTGGTTAGGGAGCCTTGCTTGCATGGCCTTGAGTTAGTCAGCATGGGCTCATCCCATGAAATATTGAGGAAGCTGGAAGGGCTGGGCTGGGGCCTCACGTTGGGTGTGTGTGTGTGTGTGTGTGTGTGTGTGTGTGTGTGAGAGAGAGAGAGAGAGAGAGAGAGAGAGAGAGGGGTGAATTACGTCGGCGTGGGACAGTGGAGGGACCGTCTGCTCATGGCACTCCGCTTGCAGCTGGAGGCGAGCTGCAGAGATGGGAAACAACTGAACAGCAGGAAATGAGATTAATGCGCAGGTAAAAATTGTTGGATCGCAGTCGAACGCATGAGTTGCCAATTAAATTGTTTGAACTCGCAGATTAGATTGTTGTTGCCAGGTGGGAGTAGATCTGCAGCGGAGGGAAAGCAGGGGAAAATGTGCCGCGTCTGTTGCGCCACCGGTGCGCTTTCTGGGGACGGAGTGAGCGACGGCGACGCGCTGACACCCCGCTTTTAGATGGCTCCAACATTTGGGGTGCAAAACAGGTGTCAGGGAAGTGTCGTCACGAACCCCGGAAGCCGGAGGAGGTGGGAACATCAGAGGGAAAGATGGCAGCGAAATCCGATGGTCGCGGGGTCGTCACCGGTTTCGCCCAGCTGCACAATCTGGACGAGGTGGTGGGGACGGGAGAGGACGACACTCGGGACGGCAGCTCATTCCACATCTGCCACTGCTGCAACACCTCGTCGTGCTACTGGGGCTGCCGGAGCGCCTGCCTGCATTACCTCCGGGGGAAGGGGAAGGGGAAGGGGAGAGATGCAGCGCGACCACCGCAGGAGGAACGCCTCTGGCTGGACTGCCTGTGGATCATCCTGGCACTGCTGGTGTTCTTCTGGGACGTGGGGACCGATTTGTGGCTGGCCATCGACTATTATCACAAACAGGACTTCCTGTGGTCAGGCCTGACCCTGTTCTTCGTGCTTGTGCCCTCGGTTTTGGTCCAGATCCTGAGCTTCAGGTGGTTTGTCCAGGATTACACGGGGGGAGGACTGGGCTCCGTGGAGGGGCTGAGTAGTCGTAGAGCTACAGCCAGTTTGCAAAGAGACAGGTGCTGCCGCCTCTCCGTCTGGGTCTGGCAGACCCTCATACACATCTTTCAGATGGGACAAGTGTGGAGGTAAGACAAACTTTTAAGTTTGGGCCTCAAAAGAATCGGTTAAGCTCCCCAAAGCGCAGTGTTTCAAGCTCCTCTCACTCTATCCACTCAGCCAGCCTTCTAACCTCTTCTTGACTGTCACCTGGTATAACCCGATCTTGTGAACATGACTGGGGTAAATAATCAGCACCACGGTGATGCCGTTACGCTCGGCTCTCAGCCTCCTCGTGGCTCACATGCATGCATTTACATTTTAGCTTATTTCGACATTCAATCACACCACGCGCGTTTTCGTTGCGCAAATGTGTCCACATCTGCACAGAAATCGCACCGCTGTGCGTGCATCACAGTGCGCCATTGCGCTTTTGTGGGGAGGGAAGAGAGCTATTTGCTCAGACGGAGCAGGTAGTAACCTAAAGCTCGTTTGTGTGTGTGTGTGTGTGTGTGTGTGTGTGTGTGTGTCGCTCACATCACAGTGCACAGTCGCCTCAATTCACCCGTTTCCCCCTCCCCGCATCAGATACTCCAACCAGAGGCCAGACGAGCATCTGTTTTCACGGCTCGCAAAAAACTACATCTTCCCCCCACAGACATGATGTCATCGATTCCTCTGCGACGCTCGACAGATTTTGGTCCCCAAAATCCGCTTCTTTTGGCCATGCAAATTGATGAGCCGGGGGGACTACGGAGATGCTTAAAGGTGTAGATCTCAGCGCGTAATCTGTAACATCTAGAGTCTATAGTAGTAAATGTGACAC
>VUQG01003289.1:29569-42900 GCA_015106755.1 Etia nguti
AGGTTTTTGTTGCAGCATCCTCTTTGCAACTGATTTCACCCAGCCATTGCCAGTAACCACTCGTCAACCAGTTGGGGAATACACACTTTTGTGACCATTCTCTAGGCCTGCAAGATTGAGGCCTAACGTGCACATACACGTCCAATGACATGGAAAACATTTTGAAAAATTAGCAAACATTTAAGACAACTTGCAGTGACATCATTGTATTACTGTCATGAAATGTGAAGAGGACTGAAGTGCAGCTTGCAAACAAACTAACGAAGATCCGTTAACTAACAAAAGCAAAGATGCCCAAAAGTCTAAAATATACATAAATCCAAAAAAGGAAGCACACAGCTGATACCGGGGAAAGACAAAAGTCCAAATAATACACGACTCGGAAAAAAAATGACAAGGCAAAAATCCAGGCAAACAGAATGATGGATTTAGTAAGAAACACCAGAGGAAATTTAACAGTGGGATCTGACAAACAGAGAGAACGTTCCATATACAGGTGAAAAAATAATTAAAAACTAATTTCAGTAGACTCTCAAAGGGAGGAAGTAAAATTTACATAAGACAAGAAAGAAAACTATCCTACAAAGTACAATAGGAAAAAGAAAAATGAAAAGATAACCAACACTGGAGATTAACCTAAACATTATTACAGACAGGGAAGCATTGAAGGCTCACCAACCCATTTGTTCAAGGCTATTTTAAAGGCCTGGTTTTGATTTTACTTGGGTCATTTGCTGCATGTCTTCTCCTACTCTTCTACTCTTACTCCCACCTTTCCTGTCCACTCCTGAAACCTGTCCTGTCATAATAAAGGCTAAAAATATGAAAAAAAATATGAAAAAAAGCACAAAAGGTGAAAGCACATGAATGAGACAGAGGAAACACTTAAAGCGAAGGTTAGAAAACCAAAAAGAATAAGACCAGAAGAATTTAACAAGATCTAAGGCTTGGAATCTAAACTTCGTCATGCAATTGACAATTAAGTCCAAATAAAAACTGAAATTCAAAAATATTATAAGAAATGAAGCTAAATATGACCATAATAATTGACTCAAAACACGAAATCAAACTAACCAATAATAGACAAGAACCCAAATCTCAAAAGCCACACCAAGCTCTTGGATCATGAAAATTACATTAGACTGTATTTCATTACCAACCGAGAGGGAGGCCACCATGCCCAGGGATATCCTTTGCTATTCACTCAATGTCAGCAGGGATTGGTTCCAGCCTCCCCATCAGCACTCAAGGGTAAGAGGATGGATGTATAGCACTGCACGACTACCAATGACAACTTGCAATAGGTCTTCTGAGAGGTTTTGCACAGTATAAATCTACACTTTTATCTATAATTATATTACATTTTTATACCAAGCCAAATGCTATTAATGCTGTACAGTGAGTTTGACACTTCAGATGACTGTGTGTGTTGGTGTGCGTGCGTGCGCACATTCTGGCTTGTGTTGTTGTGTGTTGTTGTGTGTTTCGCGCCTGGATGTGGACTGTTGATGACGATTTGATGTGTCAGGTTTCATTTACACCTGTCCTTGCCAGAGACACTGTGAAATTAATTGAGCCAAAACACGAAGTTGCCTAAGGTTTCTCCAAATGTCTAATCAGTCATTAACATGCCTTACCTCAAAGTTGCACATCTGTGTGCAACAGAGAGGAAATGAGAGAAAAGAGCAGAGCAGAATATCTGTGCTATGTGTGTATGTAAGTGTGATTGAAGGAGAAAAAGACTAAGAAGGAGAGTGGAACAAGAGAATATAGGAACATGCTACAGAAGACATTGATTATGAGATTGTAAAAATGCTCTGCCTGCTGAGGGAGATTTCCCAAGCTCATTTGTTCTTTAGTGAGAATTATTAAATAGATCATCTGGCAGTACAGTAATAATGCAATTAATTATTCACTGCTGAATCCCCAGTACAGTTTTAATTAGCTCTTTGCACAGCATCTGCCCATCAGAATTACAAAAAAAAAAAGTGACACTTCCCACTAAACATTGGGTGTTGGATAGACGTGCAAATCTTGACTATATTGGATCTGTTGGTCATGACCAATTCTGGACATCTATACGACGTCCAGACTAGGTCCACAATTTAGACGCCGAACAGCGACCTAACCTGGACGTGAATGTGACGTTATTTTTGGACGTCATGTGGACGTCTATGACAAGTGCAGGAAATTTACATGATTAATAAATGTAATAGTTTTTTATTTACAAATATCAATGTTGTTATCAACATGATACATGAATACAGATTATTTAAAAACAAAGACAATTTATTGTGTGTTAGCCTACTGATTTATTCAAGCATTATAAAAACAACGTCTAAAATGAGTCATTTTCAACATTGTCGTTTGAGTCGTTTTTTAAGTTTGACATTAAAAAGACATCCATAACGACCACATTTGGACTACAAATAGCCCGTACATGGAGGTCCTACGGACGTCAACACTAGACGTTCAATAGACGTTGAAAAAAAGACACTTGGCGTTACAAAACAACCCCTTTAGTGGACCAGAATTCTACATCCAAAAATGACATATAAAAGACGTTGGCGCAGTGGGTTCACTTAACCAGTGTTAGGAGAACTGGAGAACTTTTTTTTATAGTGTTGTTGTTGGAGAACATATGATATATTTATGAAGCTGCTGTTCTGATCTGCATTTTAATCCATTCATTCATCCATCCATCCATCCATCCATCCATTTTCTTATCCAAGGCTGGGTTGTGGGGGGAGAAGCCTAAGCAGAGAAACCCAGACCTCCATCCCCCAGCTACCTAAATTAATCTTATCTGGGGTTACGCCAAGCTCATCCCAGGCCAGCTGAGAGATATATTCTCTCTAACATGTCCTCAGTTTACCCTGGGGCCTCCTCCCAGTACGACACGGCTGGAACACCTCACCCAGGAGCTGCCTAGGAGGCATCCTAGTCAGATGCCCGAACCACCTGAAGTGGCTCCTTTCAATGTGGAGGAGTAGCGGCTCTGCTCTGAGCCCCTCTCAAATGACTGAACTCCTCGCTCAATCACTAAAGGAGAGGCCACTCTTCAGAGAGAAGCTTTTTTTTGCTGTTTGTATCCACAATTTCATTCTTTCAGTCTCTACCCACAGCTCGTGGCCATAGGTGAGGGTAGGAATGGAGATTGATGCTAAATTAAAAGCTTTACTTTTATGCTCAGCTCCCTCTGCACCACAACAGACCAGTGCCATATCCAGATCACTGCATCACCCCGTCCGTCTATCAATCTCCCTCTTTCAATGCTCATAAACAAGACCCCAAGATACTTAAACTCATCCACTTGGGGCAGCAACTTGTTCCTGTCCCAGAGAGGGCACCACCCTTTTCATTCTGAGGACCATGGCCTCAGACTTGGAAGTGCTGATTCTCATTACTGCTGCTCTACACTTGACTGTAGACGGGAGGCTACAACCTGATGATTTTACTTCCAACTACCCATACCGTCTTTTAATTTTTAAAAATGGTCTTGAACAACACTTCTCTAGATTTTCTGGAGGTCTTTCAAAGTTTTTCTTTCGACACTGGCTGGTTGTCGCTAATTTTCAGTCCAGTCCTTGTACCTGACCATTTTCAGAGGAATGTTCTTTTGTTTTTAAGCCACTTAACACTGACATATGAATCATTCAAGCATTCGATAAGGCATCTAATGCAAGGGATGAACCAGTGTTGTGTCTACACATAATCGATAACTTATCAAAGAACAAATTTTAAATGGTATCTTTAAAAGCTGTGTTACTAACAGCCTGTCACAAAAACACACAATTTGCTCTCATTCCTGTAGTTGAATCTGCTTACAAATTGTCAAAGATAACACAGTTTGATAGGCATAAAATAGTACTTTTTCACCAACGAGGTGATTTCCAAACAGATAGCAGCTGGAAACTTGGCATATCTCAGCACGCTGTGAAGTCTGTCCTTAAAAAATTGGAGGAAAGTCGAGAAGTGGAGGACAAAAAAAGACGGCAGGCCTTAAGAAACCAGAAAAAATGTCTTCAAAGACCTGACACAGGACCTGAGAGATCCATCTACCCTTCAGTTAGTGTTGGCAAAAAATGAATGCAACTCTGGATGGAAAGAAATGTTCTGACATAGCATGTGCTTACTGAAATAATGCCACAGTGAATGTGTGCCATTATCAAAGCTAAAGGCGGCCCAACGAAATATTTGAGAATGTGACTGTTTTTTGGTTGGGCAGTTTGAATGATGTGTGTGCTCTCTTATTAGTTTGTATGAAAGTTTCTACATGAACAGAAAAGGAATCTGTATTTAGGTGAAAATATATAAACAAAATGATTTACTCAATGTAATGAAAGATGATAAAGATTCTGTGGACATGTGACATTCTATCAGGTTTTTTCCATGTCAAAATGAACCTGTTGCCGAGATATCAGCTGACAGTAATGAAAAATTGAAATTATTTACTGTAATGTGACCAGCTAACATAGGTTATTACAAAGGTCTGCTTAGGGTAAGTGGAAATTGTGACTAAAGCAAATGAACATAAAGGACAAATTTTGAGAACCCATCAATTCAGCTGCCTTGTGAAGTTTCCCTCTTGACATTTTTTTCTTTTAATATCTAGACGCCTTGTAGGCAGAGGGCTAAAATGTAGACGCGTGTATTGAGAACTGTTAATTAGGTAATGCCCTGCTGCAAACTGTGACCTAGATTTATAGCAGAGCCCTACACTGACCAGTCAGACCGGCGCTGCTGTACAGTGGCAGTGCTCTGTTTTCATTAAAAGCACACTCAGCTTCAACCATGCGTAGAAAAATGAAGAACAGAAAGCACAAACCCTCTCTCGCTCACTCTGTCTCTCCTTCTCTCTGCCTGTATGTTTCATCAAAATGTGCTCAATAAGAGAAAATGGATTTGAAGTATTTATTTGGGTTTGAAATTCCACTCCAATTTCACTCTATCATGAGACGAAATATTCATCAGCATTGGCCATATGAAAAAGGAACAAAGGAGAGGTTCCTAGTGAATTTAGATGTTGAAATAAGAAGTGGAGGAAAGCCTTTATTTGGCTGAAACATCCAGAAGCCACTTAGAAAGGGCAGGTTAGCAATAATTGTCTTATTCAAGTCAGTTGGAGCATACAGTTTTTCAACTATCATGATACTGTCATTCTGTCTTTCAGACCTATTGAGCAACCCAGAACCTCCACATAACAAGGTCACCTCCAGGATGTTAAGGCAGATTAATTTTAATGCCTCTGAGGATACCAATGAAAAATAGCTTACTTAAAAAAAAAACCCCAAAAAACCCCACAAGTCATCTGTCACCCACCTACTATCTCTATCTATCCAGCATTTCAATTTAGAAATGTTTGGCTTGCAGAGTCGCAATTTTGATTTATTATTTTTAAATTAGCATGATGTTGCAGTAATTTTTTTGCATTTTTCCTATTTACCATAACTATCTCATCAAGCTACCGTAATGCTTCAGGAGATCTTTGAGAGGCATTTTATGGTATGATTTCAGTCCTCTTGTCCCCTTAGAGAGAAGAAGCACTAAAAATCATTATAAAGTTTGTTCAGAGTGAGCAACCACATTTATTGTGTGACCAAACATCTCTACCCTGGTGGGAGTGGTCTTTTATATGTCGATAGCGTCTCCATCCATTCCAAGAAGGAATATCTTTTGAAAAATGGTCTCCAGTAGAGTTTCAAAGACTTGTAGATTCAGTGATTGGTAATCTGAAGAAGTTCTGATGGTATGTATCATCAGTATCATTAACATTACCACAAATAAGCACTCATTTATATTTTGCTTGCTCTTGTTGGTTATGATCCTAGACAGCGTGTGTGAGACTTTGCCTAATAGCACAGTAGGGATGTCACGTTACCAGAAATGTAGTATTCAGTACCAAAACCAGTTGAATTACACAATTCTCGATACTAAATTCTATACTAAAAAAATGACGATCTCATTTACTTAAATATAAACTCCTTCATCAAAAACTTGAAATAACAACATGATATCAAACCATTAAAATGATAAAATTATATCCTGTTGACAAGACACAAACTGAAATGTTAGGATGTTTGCTGAGTAGCCAACTAATACTACATTATGTTAACATTAGCCACTGCAAACAGTTCAGCCTATGGAACAAAAGTTGATTTCACAACTGCAGTGCCATCTGTCTCACAAAAAATTATAATGTGCATTTCAAGATAAAGTAAAAAGCTTTGGATGTTTTTACTGTGATTGAGTAATTGAAACTTAATCGACTGAAATTCTTTGAAAAGTTCTGGGGGCTGATGTTTTAGGTGCTTCACTAAATTGGAAGCATTTCCTCCCTTGGTCTGAAAAA
The DNA here is from genome assembly GCA_015106755.1 of Etia nguti. Lineage (NCBI taxonomy): Eukaryota > Metazoa > Chordata > Actinopteri > Cichliformes > Cichlidae > Etia > Etia nguti. Next base: position 35,922 of record VUQG01003289.1, read on the forward strand.
CATAACAACATGGTTTGCATACTGCCTTATTAATGAAGCATTTAAGGTTAGACTAGAACACTTGCTGCTGTATGCTCTTTTCCAAAGCACTTGCCACCTCAGTACGTATGCTGCATGTTACCAATGGTAGCAAAGAACAACAAGTACTGCTGCATTCTCAGAATTTTGGTATTAAATAGTAGCCTAAGTATCAGTTGTGGTGACATTTTTATTTCATAATGAGTTGATATCAGTAGTATTTCTTTGCACATTTAACCACTTACAAGCTTGTTAATTTTACCTTAGCACTACAGCTTGAGCCGAACTAAAAGCTAGCTGGTGCTGTTTTGGAGTACCACAATTAGCCTCACCTCCAGTCTTGTGAAGCTGAACTTACGCAGCAGATACTTCATCTAAATGTTAAGTAGAATCCTTTGGTAAGCCTTATCACTTCATTAGCACAAAATAATATGAATATGGTAAGATAGTCCTCCCTTCCGTCAAACTAGCTAACGTGAATGATACAACTATAGGATACATTTTTGCTAGTATGCAGCTGCTAACCAAGCAGTCTGAGTCTTAACGACTTTATGCACTGGACACGTAAAATATATATGTAAATATTTTGTTTGTTTAAACAATTTTTCACCTATTCTTAATGTTCACATTGACCACATAATTCCACATAAGCGTTTTTATTTTATTTTTCTTATGCAAATAAACAGATCTGCCTTCTCTTGAGAGTTGGGCAAACCCAGTGTAATTTTTGTCACAGTGCATTTTTTGAAAACAAATCTTCTAATGCAATGCTTTCATGTACTGTATATACGTTACACAACAAGTTCGTATCCCAGAAAATTTGAATTTTGCGACACTATTTTGCAAAGCACTTGGTGTGTAATGGCCTTCAGGGAAAAAGAAAGATTAAAAAAAAAAGCTTTTTGTGATTATATACTCATTACAACAAACAATTAGCATCTAGTGTTGCACTTTTTAATGCCTTAGACAATGCCTGTCTGTAGTTGAATATGCACATGTGCATAGTAGTATTATGTGCACCCTGTTGTGTCCGGTGAGGTGGAAATCATTGTGTGTTCAGAGGTATCCACCTGTCTGACCTGCTGACCATGATGCTACAAAGTGCAGCCTTGTCACGGGACGACCTCAGTGACTCACCATAGCCTGAGCAGTCTGGCTAAGCGGCCCACTCTTCTCTCCCTCACCCACTGACATAAGTTCTGTCTCACTGAGCTTGTCTGCCATCCTTCTGTTTGCTCTGCAATCTCGCATTTGTACTCCTCTCTCTCTCCTACGTGCTCTTGCCGCCTTCTCTCATGAATCTCCTCACATGCGCCTCTGGTTCTTTCTCCCTCTGTCTCTCATTCCTCTGTTGTTTTTCCCAGACCTACCCTGGTGGGCCTTGGCGGGCAGCAGGCGATGACAGTTGTATTAGCAGTCGATTTCGAGGTCACTTTCGCTCAGCTCCACTGAGACTGAGTAACAGTCGCTGAGCCGCAGAGACAAAGAGGGAAGAAGATGGAGCAAGTAGTACATGGAAAATATTGAATGACAGAAAGACAGAATGTGTGTGTATGTTTGTATGTACGTATAGTAAGTAAGGATCAAATAAAATACAAAATAGTATTTGAGGTAAAATGAGGTGAACATATAATTTTCAAGTGCACTGAATTTGCTAAAGAAAAACAATCCTTTTGACATCAGGCTTGGATCATTTTCATGACACGATCAGTGAACTCCACCTACATATGTTCATGTTTGTTTGCTGTAGTCGTTTTAGCTCAAATAAGGCAAGTGTGAGACCTAGTGCCTGTGCATGTGGGTGTAAAATCCAATGTAGAGAGCCCCACCATCTCTTGATTGACATTTAATCACCATGGCAACAAGTGGGCTGCAAGTGACTGCTCCCCTGAGAGCTTTTAGTCACCAGGTTGCAAGAAATAAGGAGGACTTTTCCGATTGAGCTCATATTCCACAGCTCCTTTTCAAGTACAGCAACCCCATATAGATTTGTACCCCCTCTCCCTTACTGTCTCCTGTCCCCCCAAACAAGCTGTTGGCCCAGTAATCAAATACAGCAGCTATGATGATTTAGACGACAATCTCCACATGCTCGTTGGATTTTGGTGGCTTTGGTTGTGGCAGCGTTTTGGGTGCTAAGCACCATCACTAATCGTTTCCTCTCTCGGCGGGATGTCGGCTTCCAGCAGCACTGTTGATTACTGGTTTTGTAGTAGATTTCAGGTTGAGAGGAAGAAAATGATGATGGTGATGCTCTCAGCCTTCCAGACAGCGTTCGTCTCTGCATTGTGGTCTGCCTCTCTATGCTGTTGACTCATCCCATTGTCTCCAACTGCCTGTACCCCTGTCTTCCCCACCTGTCACTGTCTCTGTTTTTCTCTCTGCTCGCAGACACTTGTCCCCTAAGCTTTGCACAAGGTGTGGAATCGGTGTGAACTGTTGAGCAAGTTGTTATATGAGAAATTGCTCCGACATTTGTGCATGGAATGCTGTAGGAAGGAGAAAGGCAGGTGGTGGGAGGAGGGGAATCCCTCAGAATCTGTAGTGCAGGAAAGTGTTTGTTTTTTATCTTCTCAGCATCTTTCTGTCTCTGTCTCACAGACCCACACACTCCAACTCCACTTCCATTTCACATCCAGGTATAGTTGCATAAGGATGTTTAAAAAAAAAAAAAACTCACAAAAGAGGCTCATCTAGTTACCATAGCATCCCCTTCTGTAAGCACAAAGACCCCTGCTGAGGTCCAAGTGCGGGGGCGTTTTGAGCCCTCTGCAGATGGTGTCATTCCAATGCACCACCCAGCAGGGGTCCACTCAACTTATTGAAGAGTCAGGGTTGGCAGAAATGTCACTTAGCGTTTTGCACAAGATGCTTCATCTTACTCTGCTTATTATGCTAGTTGATGAGAGGCATGTGTGTCCCACAGACCTTTATCTGTACGCTGCTTATGGTTTCATATCTCCTCTAGACACTATTTCTATTTTTCAGTATACTACAAAGTATGTCTTTGTAATATGCATCATACTGAATGCATATTTTTTTTTACTAATACTACAAGTGATGTTCATTTATATTAGTTCTGCAGGATGCATTTTTCAAACTCCTGAACCCTATGGATTCATTTGTACAGGTCTGTGTTGTAAGGTTTACAGTTGTAATTGCCAGCCTGGGAAGACCTGCTCAGAAAGGTCAGAAGAAATATTGCAAAGAGTCATGAGGCGATAAAGAAGCTGCACAGGATGTACCTCATATATTTTGTCTCCGATAGTTTGCACCCCACCCCAGGTTGTAATACTAGATAATAATGCTGTTCTGGGAATCAGAAAATATATATATACATCATAAGATTATCAAATCTACTTTTAAACAGGGAGAATTTTTGACAGGGTGGAGCAAAGCACAAACAATGAAATGCAGCTGTATCTGAATCGAAGAAAACAGGGGAAAAAAGTACTCAGCAAAAAAATTGTAACATATCAGTCTATTTTCATAAGATAAATAAATAAAGACTGTAAAGAATCGTAGGGTGGGGGGTTGTTTTTATATTTTATTTGAAGACTAGGGCCTCTGTAATATGTTCCTCCTCTGAATCAATGTTAATTAAATGACAGACTATGCAAATTATGTAATAAGAGCTCAGGGTTGGAGGGTACCATGTAAGTATCTTGTGATTTTAGAAATCTGTCATTGGCTCCACCCACAGTTACACAGGTTTTTCTCATTTAAGCTGTCGGGTATCATTTTGGTTACAGGCTGTTCCTCTGAGAATCTGGTAAGGGAGCTGTGCGTAAGGCCTGAGGCTGTGCAGTTTCTCAGACAGTTTCTTCTTCTCCTCAGAAATTACAGTTTGTCTCACAGTCGCTCGCTCACACAGAGCTTTGTGGAGACAGGAAATTGTCAGGGGACACAAGGATCTAGGGTAAGATACATGATGGTGGACTAACACATGCTCAGGATCTAGTACATGCGTTGTTTGAGATTAAAGCAAATAGCAAAGCTGCAGTCTTATTAATATGAGATTGCAGCATCGGTTCTTAGAGATGTAGTACTTTATGGTAGTAATATATAATATGTGTCACTGACTGCACAGACAGTATTTAAACTTGAAGTCTCATGAGTCCATCACCTTCACTAATAACAATCTGGCTTGTGAATGAGAGGTGAGAGGAGTAGACCAAAAAATGTAATCAAGTAAAAGTACTTGTGCTTAGTGACAGCAAATATCCAATTCCTGTAGAATTCAAAGTAGTCATCCAAATAATGCTGGTGAGAGTAAAATGGTATCTACTCAAAAGCAAAGTAAAAGCAAAGATCTTCCTTAGTAAATAATTCAATAATTTTTCCTACTTTCATTGGTCTAATGTAAAGTAAACCTCAGGAAAGGTTTTTCTGTAGTTATGATTTACAGATGTCCTCCAAACACTTTGAGTGCAGGCAATCAGTAGATGCGAAAGGGTAACAGAAAACCACTTTTAGCCAAATGTGAAAACGACTCAAACTCAACACTGCATATCCCTGCGTCCCTATGCACCCGCCAAGTGTGAAGCAAATCTGCTAAAAAGATACATGGAAAAAAAACAACCACAAACACAGACACACTGACATTCACAGCCTGCTCCAGTTCAAAGCATGGTCGTGCAGATTTGTGCACCAAATTAAGAGCGACTGCTATAGCTGAACTAAACACTAGCTGTTGCTGATTCAGTTATAGCGCTGGCTTCCATCTCTTCTTCAAAGTGCCTCACCACCAGCGTTTCAGAGTTGTTCTTCTTTAAATTTAAACTAGAGCTCTTGACAGCTGACAAACACTTCTGAGTCAGGAATAATTTGCATTTCACCATTTTGTTCTTCTTTTGCATTTTACACACATATTCAAAATGTTTCCATGGCACTCTAGCCATCTCACTAGCTGAGCTACACATGTGGAATGGAACCTTCCATCTCAACATCTGGAGTCGACTTCCAATGTGCCACCATGAGATTAACATTTGTTTGTTTGGGGTTTTTTTTGTTAAATAGCTTGGTTACAGTAAGGCTTGTTAACATGAAATTGTGGTTCATACATTTGGATTTTCATATTTGCATGCTCTTCTTACCACTGTGGGAGGTCAGACTTGCTGTCCTAGACCAATGATATTGCTGTTTGGTTAAGAGAACAGTTTTACAACTGTTTACACACACTGCTGCCATCTTGGATTGTTAACTCGGGGTTGTTGGGATGGCACCAACTTTAGGAGTAGGAAATACGACTTGAGGGGGTGTTCCAGTTGAAAATTCCACAGAAATTCCAACTTCAAATGGAACGAACCATCCGTCTTGATGTGTTAGTCCTTTTGATGCAGTTGTGACCTACTGCATGAGTAGGATAAGTATTGAACAAAATGGATGAAGGGTTGGATGGATGAAGAGTTCTCTTAAAATATAATCATTTTTGCAATTCCATCAGCCTCAGCCATGTGTTGCTTAACATGCCAACACAGTGTGCGGTCGAATAGTCAAATTTGATTAGGAAGATATCGAGATGAGTAAAGTGACTTGGAAAAATGCACACAACAGCCATATTAAGAGCTGGTCAAGTCCAGGTATGGGGTATTTCTTCTTTAAAAATAAAAGCCTTTGCAGTGAAATATTTTTCATTGGTGGTTCACATGTATATGTCCTGCTGGAAACAACATAGTAAGAACACATGAGGTGAAGTAAGATGTGAAGTGCCTTTCAAATCTCTGATGGCAACTAAAGGTAATTGTTAATTTTAGTAGTCTTTGAACTACTTGAACTAGGTGAATAGTGAAATATGCAATAATGTGAAGTATGCAGTTCCTATAGCACGGGTTACATTTTTAGTTAATTCACTTACAGGGAGTACCCACTAATGAGCAGGGAAAATAACACATTCATGAATTATAGCAAAAGCAGCTTTCAGCGGGAATACCTGGTGCCCTTGTAATGAATCAATGAATGTAGGTTACAAATGGGCAAAACTTAAAACAGTCATTATCAGATCTGAACTATCTGTATTGTCACATCATTGCCACACTAATGCTGTTTCAGGGTCATTTAATGAATTGGCTAACTGCAATACTAGAAAGTGTTTAATCTCTATTATTATATTATTAAACTGGCATAACTGAACACTTAAATCAAGCATCAGTTCCTTGGCTAAAATACCTTTGGGTTGAACGGCTTACAAACACATTGGCTTTGAGCACAATAATATCTTATGTGGCTGCCAAAAGTAAGGAGGGGAAAGAAGCCAATGCATCACATTATGGTTAGGAAAAAAAACTTTACATGTCTCCTATTGTTCCTCTATTCAATTTTAATTTACTATAGGCAGGATCCTCCTATGTCTGAAGAGCTAATTAATAGTAATTCAGCTGTGGGAGAAAGTCCCATTGTTCATAGAAATTGGAAAATGTATGAAAGATATTGCCACAGTGACTTTTACAAAAATGGCTTTACCACAGGTCCAATGTTAAAAGATTCTTTAGAAAATAAGACACAATGCTAACCTAGTTCTAATTAGGGCAGGGCAATATGGCCCAAAATATTTATCACGATATATATTTGAAAATTTGCGATAACGATATAACTGACGATATAATTGACGCGAGACAAAATACTTTACAACTCCACAACTTTATTAGTGCAAAAAAACCCCATCAATGTATTTTCACTTAAACAAGCAGCTGTTTTTTATGTGCATTAAAGCTATATAAAAATTTAACAGTGCAAATGCAAATTCCTTGCTGACAGTTTAACCAAAAGTCATTTCCAGTGGAAATGGGCCGACATATCCTGAGCATAACCATGTATAATATCCACAAAACTTAAAAAGAGGTTATACACACACAATACGGTAATATTATGTTGAAGCACAGTACGTATCACTCCGCGAGGCTCCTGACTACGGTAGCCGTAATGCTCCGACAATCAACCAAGCGGTGCGGCTTCGTAGCTT
>VUQG01003297.1:0-17067 GCA_015106755.1 Etia nguti
GTAATGTATGTATGGTCGGAAGGGTAAGATGGCGCTGGCAAGGCTGGCAGCCTTAACCCAATTTCCCTCGGGATGAATAAAGTATTATCAGTCAATCAATCAGTCAATCAATCAATCTGATGATGTCTATAATAGTTCAGGCTGCAGAGCATCTGTTTATGTGCTGCTCTATGGTAAATAATCACATCACTCTTATAAAAATGATCTGGCTACACCATGGGTCAGGCCTGGTGCCAGGGTTTACAGTGCTGGGTCTTCTGCCTGCTTGTTGCCACTGTAGTGTAGGAACCAGGAAACCATGCTCTGTGGCAAATTCTGTTTTCTAGATAGTATTTTGAGAATTATGCTCTTAATAGTTATTGAATTTTTACGCAATGCTTCCTTTTGGAACTTTAACCAATCTGTTACACAGGAGTTTGTTTATGGGGGGTTATACAGGAACCTGTTTCTTCCTCAAATGTGACCTTAAAAATAGGCCCTGCCAGGGAAGTTGGATGTTCATAAATAGCCTTTGAGTTCCTGAAGTGAAACAAAGCGAGTGAAGTCCTGCAGAAGTGGATTTGATCGCCAGAGTCCCGATGTCAGCAGAATCAGTTTGGATTAAACAATGAGGCAGAAGTTACCAACAGCCTAGATCGGCCGAAGAACTGTGGCAAGTTCTCCAAGATGATGAAGAACCGACTATTCGCGTAACTTACAAACAGAGGAACTGAATACGTAAAGAATTCCTGGTTCAAGTTCATTAACTCAATCACTTTAATCACTACAGACTAATAATGCTGCACCAGCACTCTGGTCAGTTTGTTGTTAAATAAGTAATCCATTCATTACCAATACAGGTCAAACATGAGTTACTGAAAACAAAGCTTAGTCCTGTTTTCATCCTCTGGAGAGTCGCTCACCTTTGCAAAGAGTCTCAGTATCTTTATGCAGGAGGCTAACAAGGACCCATCCCTCGTGCACTTTCTAATAAGTGTGACGGGACCAGAGTTGTAAATTGTCTGGTGAACAAAAGCCAGTTTATCCTTTGTTTTCAGTGACAGCAGATTCACTTTGTCCATTTTTATGGTCCTAGAAACAGGAAGCAGCAGCAGAGAGGAAAAAGGTTAGCGCATGTTTGGAAAACAGCGATCACTGCGCAGAGACAGAGCCGTACCCGTCACTGAGCGTGCTCCTCAGGGTTTTAAGGTCGACTTTCTTCGACATCATGCTGACGGGCTGAACCAGTCCATCCATGCTGTCAGCGCCTGCGTTCACTTCAGCTTCATACACACCAACGTCTTTTCCACCTAACCCTCCTCTCCCGCTCGTCTTTATTGAAGTCATGAAATTACTCACAAAGGGCTCATCTGTGCACTCTGGAGGAAGAAAGGAGCATCACTTACACATAATACAGTCGTTCTATATATTATAAGGTCAACGTACCACCACACACAGGTCAGCTTAATGAGGGTGACTTATTTAGGAGATAGAGACAAACCCACCACAGTTTATGACTTCATAACTGGAGCAAATAAGTGAAGACACACACTCACGGCCAATTCTCCCTTTTCCACATCAAGCGTGACTATTAGTTCACTGTGACACCCTTCAGCCTGTTTGCATTGCAGGTCACAACCTATCGTCTATCTTACTTGATGGTCCTTCCTCTCTCACTGGCAAAAGTAGGGATGATGGCGGGCAGAGATGTAGGCCCTACCACCAATAGCTGGCCCATCTGAATAACATTGATTCTGTGAATTAAGGTCAGCATATCAGCTACAGCAATACATCATTATCACCAGGCTAATGGGACTCAGTCAGCAACAAGCTGTATTTATACTGTGTTACCTTCATTCACAGAACCACGGTCATCCAAGAAACATGTTTGTGTTTATGCATCTGAATACACACCTGGGCTGAAGTCTTCCACCTCCACAAGCTCGGGCAGACTGAGTTGCATTATCTTGTACTTTTGCACCGGCCAGAATTTTCCTCTGCTGACTTTGACCAGAGTCAGCGGATCTACTTTCTTGATTAGGCTCTCATTATAGATGAGCTCTTTATCTCCCACCTTTTCAATCAGTTCTTTGGCCTCGGCTGCAAACATCTTCTGTGGACACAATAAAACAAACTCTACTTGAACATTTAATACTTCCACTTTCCAGCTGTTTTCAGTTCACTGCATGAATTTCTTAATTTTTATTTTGCAGATTTAGCCAAATGCTACAAAAATGATAAACAAATCATGCCACATGCTACAAAAATGATAAACTTTTCCTGCTTCCAGGAAAAGTTAGGATGCTGTCTAAAATGCAAATCTAAGAGAATGCAACACTTTGCAAATCCTTATAACCCAACATTTAATATAAAAGAGTAAAAATAAAGCTATGTTTCTCTGATCATTACCAAATCATTACAGTATGGAGCCACTTAAAATGGTAAAAATGCAACATATCAAACACTGAAACTGAGGGATGTTGTGTCTTTGAAAGATACCAATCACTCCACAGCCAGGCTTCAGCCTTACTGAACACTCTGCTGCTCACAGACTCATCGTACCAGATTAAAGCCTGAGGAGGATGGAGCCTTTCAGTCTGTGGCTCCAAGACTGAAGCTACATTTTTGTCGTTTGGCGTTCTGATGCTCACTCTATTTTGCAGTTCAACTTGTTTTTCTTTTATATATTATTTTACTCTATTTTGTTGTGGAGCGCTTTATCTGTGCATTCTAAAAATACTTGACTTTCTTAAAAATAGAAATGTATGGTGCTGCATCGACTCCTGCAGCTACAAACACTGAACCCTCTCATTTTCTTCAGCTATGACCTCATGGTGGTATCATCTGAAGGTTTTCTGTTTTTATTACTAAATTATTTAAATTATAATAAATGTACAGTCTGCTCTGAGCAGAGACATCGTCACTTGATCTGCACATACAAGTTTTTCCTGCGCAGAAGTCACACAGCACTGAAATATCTTCATTATCTCATGTTTAATCTGTGGTGAGATATCCGTACTTTTACAGACACAGAGATTATAATCAGCTGAACTAGTTTTTAACGAAATACAAGTGTCTCAAATGATGTGTTCACTAATCACACAGCAATCAGAAAACTCATTAGCGCTACAGACATAAACAAGCTTCAGTTCAACAGGGATGCACACGCTGATCCTTCAGTAATGAACAAACGTAAGCCTCAAATGCCGTTTCACCTGCACTGTAGGATTACGACTGTACCTTACAGCCGTGGGAGCAGACGCCACTAAAACACCTCATTGTTTTGGTGTCACTCTGGTGCCTGAGATAACACGAGGTAAGTTGAAACACAGAGCTAGGAAACATTAGTCTTACCGTGTTCGTGCTCACTGCTGATCAAACTGTTGTTTCCGTTTCTCTACAGCTTCAGAAGTATCAGGGTCCTCGACCTACAGGAAATGCGAGGTGTTTTTAACCTCAGTTCCTGCAGAGTTCAACAGCTGAAAATTACACTACGCTTTTCAAAAAGCTTTTACCTCATGACAGAGCTACCCTCAACGTCTATAGATTTATTATAAATGACACATTATTGCACTGATCAAATAAAAAGCCAAATCCTTGCTATAATCTGCCTGCAGTTGTTTTTTTTCTGTGGCTCTTATCAGGATAAGAGAAAACAGAAGTTGTCCACTTAGTTCGCCTGCCTGGTGTTTATTAACTCTGCTGATAATCAGCTGCATCTCAAAGAAGTGCATGAGTCCTTTAGAAAGAGGATGCATGGCCTTCACTCACAGTGAGTTCATTAAAAAAGGCTGGGTGTGGAAAATTAGTCAGAAAGTTCACAGTTTGGGTGTTCGCGTGAAAAAGGGAAGCTGAGTGGTTATATGAAAAAAACGTTTCTAAATAAACTTAAAAACAGGAAATAAAAAAACCACCGACATACTAGGAAATGCTTGAACACCATTAAACAGTCAGTAACATCCTCTGACTGCACGCTTAACTGCTTATTTCAGAAATGCGGTCCAAGGATGTGGTGTCTGATTTCATCATGGATTCTTTGATTAATGAGCCTCCGACTCTCGTTAATGCAGCCGCTCACTAATACGATAAAGCAAATACTACATTTTAAAGGCTGATTATTAGTATTAATGTCACTGAATCATTGCATGGTTAATATTTATGATGATGGAATCATATTGTTTGTCAGCAAACAAATAAGCAGCTTAAAACTTTACTTTGGGGCAAAAAAAAGCAAACAAGAAGCTGAGAGCACAAACCTCCAGTGGGCAGAATTCATTCTTTAGGGAACAGTTTTGTATTTTTTACATTTTCATTTGTTCTCTTTGGTCTTTTTAAACAGACTCTATCAGCACCTGAATGTAATAAACACTGTTACCATCTGACTGTCGACACCAGGCTACATCCGGATAAATCACATAACATTGCACAAACATCGTGTAGGTGTAGGTGATGGATGATAGGTACTGATTAATAAATAACTGTACATGAATAACTGGAGCTTATTACATAATATTACACTACAGTATAGTTATACCTAAGCAATAAGCTCATTCTGTTTCTGCTTTTTTTAAACATCTAGCACATTTAACACATTTTGGGGAAACTTGAAAGAAAGGTGCATGTGCAATGTAAAAGTGAGGTCAGAGGTCAAATGTGACATAATGTTTTAAATCCCTATATAATGATAACGTTCGAAGGCTTTATGTCAACTTTTGTCAATTTTTTTGGGGGATAAAAAGCAAATTTTAATCAGAATTCATTAAAACCTTTTTCCAGCCTTTGCGTTACAGACAGAATGTCGGCATGCCCACAAACTCTACCAAAAACAACTTCCTCAACATTTAGTCTCTATCAAACATTCATCAAATTAAATGAAATTATTTTAATCGGTGTCAGATTTATGTAGAGTCACCGTGTTATTTTCATTTTTTTAACACCTGCACACATCTAAGTATGAAAAGTAGTCTACAGGTAAAGGGAGACATTTGCAGGTCTGAATACAATGCTGCACCAGGCTGACTGAAAGGAAACATGATGGAGAAAATGAATCCGCTACAGTAATAAAAGAAAAACATACCGAAAGGCAGGCGACGTCCGAGCTTCAGAGAAACTCGAAGCAAACACAGAAAGAATCGGGCAGAAGCAGACACGTCAGGAGCTGCTCACAGACATCAGCGTGCCATCACACTGGACAGCGTTATCGTTCATCTGAGACAGAAAGAAGCAGTCGTGCAAGTCAAGAGGAGGGAGGGAACTCTGAGCCACAGATGTTTGAGTGTTAGTAACACAGTGTTAAAGTTAGACCTGCTCACCTCACCTCAGCTCAGCTCAGCTCTCCTCTCACATGTTTACATCCCATCACAAGCTGACACATCTGCTGTGGATGAAGGTGCAGTGCATTAGCAGATCAAGGATTTTAACCCAGAGTCAGAAACACTCTTTGAGACATGCACTCCCACCTTACTGCATTACAAAGTGTAACACTGGTATTTGCCCAGTGACAGGTTAACCTGCTGCTTATAGTTTCCATCCACATCCTCGACACCTGCCCCCTGTGAACACCTGAAACTACAGCCACGATGTGTCACACAGAGACTTCAAGTGACCACAGGTGAAATAATCAATGAGAGTAAATCACTGATTGTCATGTGACCTGGGAGTAACTACGTTACCTAGGCAACCGGAGCCTGGATGATTGGCCGTCAGCTTCAAATCATGATGACGGCGTTGCTTCCAGGGTGTTCACAGCTTAAATTTAAGAATATTTATTTATAACTTCTTTACCACAGACAGACCAAAGTTAAACTACCACTAAATTATATTTAGTTTATTTTATCAGATGCAGAGCAACGTGTTTGTTTTACACTGTAATGTGTTAACTTACAAATGTTTAAAAAAAAAAAAACTGAAGTGAAAGTGAGTGTTTGTGACAGAAACGGACTGAATGAAAATGATTTACAGCCGCAGAACCAGAAAGAAAAGCAGCACTGACGCCTGAACAGAAGAAAATGAGGTCACCAGGTAAATACCGCCATGAATGAACTGTGGATGACTGCATGAAAGATGAACTGATGAATAATGAGCCAGAGAGATGGTGTCAGTGCTTTCTTTAATGATCTCCTGAAGAAAAGAAGCACAGCTCAGCTGTTAGATAAAAATGGTTTGGTGTCACATCTGAAGGATGATGTGAGGCTGCGTGTCAGATAAAGGACCCGGGAGATGAAGATCATTACATGCAGGATTTGGAGAATGTTTCTGTGTTTTGTTTATTTACTCCATCATGTTTGCCCAGGTTTTAATATCTCCTGTTCCAGTGCTGGGTCATGAGGTCAGTGCATGAACAAGCTCAGGCTGCAGACTGAGGGGATGGAAGCGCCGCCTACCTGTTGGTCAAACCTTCTGTTTAGAAAGGAGCAGCCAATCAGAAGACAGCTGTCTTGGAATAGGGTGGAATGGAGGCAAGTGACCTGCTGTGGTGATCTCTGAAAGGAGCAGAAAGAAGAAGATTAACTAAATATCAGTGAGCAGTGATTTCTGCTTCTTACTCACCTTTGTTTCCTCCTCCCTGCCCTGCTGTGTGATTACCTGCTCCACCCTGACATGCTTCACCTGTGTCTGTCTGTCTGTGTGTGCTCCTGTGACCTATCCTTACAAAGATGATGTTCTGCTGTCTGTGAAGGTAAGCAGCATTACCGAGCTTCAACCATAGTGACAGCAAACACAAAGACACCTGACACAGGGACCCTGCTACAGGGACACTGTCACAGGAACACCTGCCAGAACAAAGATTCCTGTACCCACCGCAGCAGCAGGTGGACAGTAACTGTTTTATGATGAAGTTTTCCTAAATATAGGCTTAACGCTGACTTTGATAGAGATGACGTGGTGTATTTAACCTGTTATTTAGCCGACATGAGCACTTAGAGGAGCTGACAGCTCTTCGATGTGCGTGTTTCTGCTTATCAGAGTTTTGTGTTGGGGTAATAAAAACCTGTAAAAACTCTTTCATATATGTGGGCATGTAAGATTAACATCGCCCGCCGTCTCGGGTTAGGGGCACAGTTTGGCTTACACAGAATTGTTGCCTGTTTATGAAGCTGAAGGGAAAATCTCTGAAGGCCAAAGTGAGTGAAGGAAGCTTCATCTGAAAAATAACACCTTCTAGTTTCTGAGAATTTTGCTTTGACGTGTGGTTAAAATGAAGCAACACCCTGAAGAAAGCGGAGGCTTATAAATGTTGACGTAGTTTTTCTTTTTTTCACATCTTTAACCTCTTAAAGACCTTTTAACTCTGTGACTCTGTGAGTACCTGTTTGTTCTTGACAAGAAAGAAAACTGTACTGTGGTTTATTGTAAAAACGTCTTTCAGGCTGAAGTCAGTTCCTCTTTGGTTTAATAGTAAAGTAAAAGTAAAGTAATAAATAGTAAAGTAAAAGTTTCTTTAAGCTCTGCTCATCTGGCTGAGGTTTTGATTATTGTTTATATGTTTGTGTTTTTGTCTTGCTGTTATTTCCTGTTTTACTTCATGAAGTAATGAAGTAGTTTCATAGTCATGCTGCTGCCTCGTTGTTAGATCTTTATCATTTGTGGTTTATAGTTTTCTACTCTCTGTCTGTAATAGGTTTTATAATGAAGGGCCAAGCTAAATAATAAATAAAATAAAATAATGAAATTCTCTTTATACTCTGAGTGTTACTGAGCTTTGACTTCTTCAGACTTTTGTCTTCTTCAGTTCAGGTTCAGTCAGAAACCTCAGCTGTGCTTCTGAAGGTCAAGTCTGAGCACATTTAGTCTAAAAACAACATGCATATCATACATGATTACATATTTACAACCAGTTAATGATCAGACAGGCACGTAGAAGTCTGTCAGTGTCCTCATCTACTTTCTGTGCACTTTGAAATTAACCTGTGATCACGCTGTGATTTTGCTCATTTTCTCCTGGTGTTCATTTCCACAGAGTTTAGCTGTCAGTGCCCTCTGCTGGACAGAAACAAGCACAGAGTATAGATGTAGACTTATTAATGCCACACAGGGGAAACTCATTCATGTTACAGCAGCACAGGGGTCAGCAAGGAAAAGTGAGTTAGAGTTATATCACGCCAAAAAAGGAAAAGGTGGGGAAAAAAAGAAAAATAGTGTACAAATGAAAAAAGCTAGAAAACTATATACTATATACAAGTGAAATTTCTAATCTTTACAAATGGTTATCAGTACCTCTGCCTCCTTTTTACTTCAGACAATCTGATTTGACTTTTCAGATTCAAATCTGCAGGGAGACGCTGTGAAGGTTAGACACAGAAAAATAAATACGGATATCAAAACTACAAACTGACTACACAAACATAAATAAATAAATAAAATAAGGCAGTGAGTGTTAATTTCTCCAGTGAGCAGCAGGCAGGACTTTTCTTGTGAATAGTGGGGGAGAGTAACCATGCTTTTGCACATGTGTTTGGGTTATTTACTGGTAAATGCACCTCCACGTCTGAGGCCTGGGTTGGTGGAAAGAAGTTGCCTGAAGCGAGCCAGCTGAAGAGTCTCAGCATCTTCACACTGAAGGTGGATTAATGTGGTGCTCAGGTGAAAGGTGGAGCTTCCTTTGGAGGTTTTCCAGGCACGTCCAACTGGGATGACAGCCTGGACGTTGGATGTGGCCTGAGGACTTCTCGGGATCTTCCAGGAGCTCTAATACAGAGAAATGTGATGAGTCAGAGCCTCAGCGCAGTGACACACCTCCACCTCCATCAGGACAAGCTCCATGTTCCCACCCACACCTGCAGGTGGCAGCATTGCAGCTCTGTGCCATTTGCAGTCCGCTCATGAAGCTAAAGAGGAAGAAGCGGAAAGGAAACGCGTTCCTCCTGCTCACAGACAGCTGCAAACTTTCCTCACATGCTCGGGCTCTGCACATTTCTTCATGACGGCGCAGGTGAGTCTTTTCTGACCTGTGCGAGTTTTCTGACGTCACACCGCGCTGACTGTATCACATTTACCTGTCAGAGAAACAGAGGCTCAGACCAGCTGCAGGAAACAAACATTCAAAAAAAACTCAGACACGTGATCAGAAACCGAAGCCGAACTCCGGTTGATGTCACGATGACGTAATCAGCGGCTGGACGAAAACGCGTCTGTTTGGGGTGAAAAATGTTCAGATTTGATGTTTTTCAAACGGACTTCTGCAGGAGAACAAAGGGCGCCGTGGCTGATCAGTAGGAAAAGGGTAATCAAACAACAAAACGCACGTGGAGGTCAAACTTGATCCTCCAAAAGGCTCCGCCCCCTTTTAGCCAGCACAGCTGCGGTGTTGTCTGTCCTCCGTGTGTCTGCAGGTCTGCGCTGATGGTGGTGTTAGAAAAAATATGACGTGGTGAAATCTGGAGATGAAAGGAGAGGATTAGAAGGATGAAGACACAAAACTAGTTTATTGAATATTTTATCAGGTTATGTTGAGGGGAAAAACATATCCGGTAAAAAGTTGTAACATTTGTATTTTTATGAGTTTTTAGATGTTTTTAAGGGAAACTGTCATTAATATTTAAACCATTTCTAAAATTTAAAAACATCTAAAGCATTAAAGCTATTTATTCTTCTGTTGCCGGTTCAATATGACACCTCGTGTTGGGTATCTGCTGAGTTGAATGAAGAATCTGTACCTAAATACGGGTTTGATAACATGCGTGTCCTGAATGCCTCCATGCTCTATCTTCCCTCCTGCTGCTGAACACACAACAGTGTAGAAGTGAATACAGTAGAATGAGTCATGCTCAGACATCCGAGCAGCACTGAATAAATAAACGCGTCTGTAACAGTTTCGGTAAACAACAAAGGCCTAATGTGATTTTTAACTTTAATTTTCAGGCTTATTTATCATTAAACATCAGTTTAAAAGAAAGAAAGAAAACTTTTCCTGCAGGATCAGCACCAGAGCGCCTTTAAAGGGTGGGTTGGATAAAGGGACTTTACTATTATTATAATACTATTATTTTTTTTTAAAAAGTGTCTGCACTCACAGCTTAAATATTACATGAGTGTCAGTCCTTTATGATTACTAAACCTGAACTCTGGGTCACCTTTACAGGCAACACAGCATATTTAAGGATAAACAAGCTACTTTAAACCAGTATACATAATTACAACGATGTATACACAGTACACCTCAAAGAAATGTAGTCACAGGTGTAAAGCTGATGGTGAGGGTAGAAAATTCCCAACACGCTTCCATTTGTTTTGCAGTTTTTGAGTTTGTCATGCTTTAAGACAAGGCTGGAGAATGACCTCTTCAGTTTCAGAGAGACATGACGGGTATTTCCCCGAGTCTGGGCTGCACAAGCTCAGCCACTCTGGCCTCCTCAGTCATGCTGGTTACCACGAATTCAACTGAGCTTACACTGCATTAACTCTGTGGACGTTTAACTTTTTCATGACCAAATTTAATGAATTAATGTGATTTACAGTTGAAGGGTATCAGTAGAAATCAGCTGAAGGCCACAGTGACTTTATTGGATGAGCCTGGACCGCCGTTTATGTTTTTATGATGCTTCTTTAGAGAAATTGTCAGAATTTGTAATAAATCTGGAGAATTGATGAGTTAAGAGGGTATTTAAGGGAAAAAAATCAGAAAAGTCTTAAAAAATATATTTAGTATTTGGGGGATAAAGTATGTAATTAATACAAAATGACAGTTTTTGGTAAGAAACAAACAAACATTTATTAAAGCATTAAAAAGCCACAAAAAAATGCAAAAAGTCAAGTAAATATCTTCCATCGTCATTCATTATCAGCCGCCATGATGATGATGATGACGAGGAAGTCTTCATCATGTCTCCAAACTCAAACAGGAAGCAGTTTGAGTTTTCCCGTGTTAGCAGAAACGTACATGGTGATGATCGGAAAAATATTACAAATGCTTTGATCCTGAAGATTTTTGATGTTTAGTTTAATAAACATGAACAGATTTCCCAAAGGTTTGCAGTGTTATGTGTTCCTGTTCATGGTTTCCTGGGACATGTAGCTTCAGCATTACACCACAGTATCGTAAAGGAAGTCTTCATTTTGAGCTGGGAAATTCTATTTACAGCTTCATGTGATGGAAAAACATCTTTCTTTCTTTTTTCCCAAATATTTTTATTGAATTTTTTGCATCAATTTTACAAAAGACAAATTGAACGATATACTGTTTTCTTTTGAAGAACGTAAAACAATAGGAGACATACATTCCCACCACATAATTACAACAGT
Source organism: Etia nguti (assembly GCA_015106755.1). Taxonomy (NCBI): domain Eukaryota; kingdom Metazoa; phylum Chordata; class Actinopteri; order Cichliformes; family Cichlidae; genus Etia; species Etia nguti. The sequence continues at coordinate 11,221 of VUQG01003297.1, forward strand.
GCCAGTGGATGTAATAAAAAAAACCCAAAAAACAAAAAAACAAAAAGAAGAACCAAGCTAATAATACAAATAATAAACCCTGGAATACGAAATAACAGTTCCTGAGTGGACAAAAGAGATGAGAATTCAAAATCTTGGGCCCATAAAAGAGGTCAAAGTAACAGAACGCCTCTCAAAAACTGCCAACAAACAATACTACTAACTCAAACAAACTAACCTACCTAAACGAGACAAAGGGGGAATTTAAACAGTGGCTGATCAGGCAACAAAAACACATAAAGGCGTAGAACACACAAAACCCAACTAAAACTAATATAACAAATTCCATTTCCCCCCATGATCCAGAATTGTGGTATGACCCAATTTGCAGGTCTCCACATAGGCTTGCTCCGCCCCTTTTCCACGTTTTAGCTCATCAACCAAGGGACTGGGAGCAGCTGCCACTGAGGTAACTCAGAAAACAAAGAAAGATTAAATCATACATACATAACAGTGTAAACTGAAATGTGCGCACTTATTTTAGAATAAAGTATTATGTGATTGTATAAGTAAATTAATTCTAAACCAAAACCAATTCTTTATTACCCTGTAAATTAAATCCTATATTTAAAGAAAGAAAAATGTAAGTGTAGTGTTATGGTTAAGCCTCTAATGTAACACTGATGTTTGGTAGATATTACCACTGTGTGGCTGTAACTGCATCCATCACAAGTATATTCAATTATTCTAAAGTTAACATAAAAAATGTTTTAACTTTAATTATTTAACTTTAGAACATTCGTGAGGTACACCTGAGGGGGATATGTTTGGTTGCCAGTCTTGAAGAACACCAACACATATCCATACATGAAAGATGGAGGGTCCGGATACTTATTTTACACTTAATGGAGAGCTATGGAGAAAAGTGAGTTTTTCTTGTACATAAACTAAATCAGTTATAAGGGGTTTTTTTGTTGGTGGTGGTGGTTTGTGTGTGTGTGTCATTTATACTGTGGCTACATTTGGGCTTCTTGGTCAGAACGTCAGGGACACTGCGCTGTCCTGGCCCAAGTAAAATGACTCCAGTGGCAGCTCCTAAAGTGTGTGAGCTGGGATGATGAAAACAAAGAGGATCAGTCAAAAATGTTTGATTTCTTTTATTTTTCCAAAGCTTCTGCTCTTTGTATTTGTTTATTTTACAAGAAATCTAAAGAAAAGTTTTTGTTTATCCAATTTTATTAAATGCAACTGTTTTTGCTTGCAGCCCAACTTCAGGAATAAAGTCAATTTTGGCATCATCAATAGTGGATCAGTTTCCATGTTTAAAGGACTGCCATGGCACAGGTAAGTATCTACACTTCAATGGATACACACAACAACAATTAAAAAAACCTGAATACTGATCAGTTTTTCAATCAGTATACCGAGTGTCATTGTGATTATAAAAATAAATATACAGTTTGTATGTACTCAATTTCCATATCTTTAAAAGACGTATGCACATTATATGTCACTCATCCAAGTGACATCTTCAGTCATATGCACATTATAGATGCATGAATAATAACATTTGTTTAGATCTATTGAGAAGTTGGCAAAAAGGTTTGTACAACCTTGTGACAGTATAAAGTGTGTGAAACATGATACTTGATTGTGGCTTAGTCCATCTCCTAACAATTAATTGCAAGCATTCACAACCACAGACAGACTTCATTGTTGTTTTGTCCTCTCTGAGCAAATGTCAAGCGTAGTGTTGGAGCTCACCGCTCCAGGATTAGAGACAACTTGACATCAACCAAACAACTGCAAATAATCTTTTAAATCTTACTTTATTGACCCTTTTCTTTTGTTAAAAAATTTCAGGATGTGTGGTTAGCCCTTGCAGAACTCATAGGCAGCAACTGGATTTCTTAAGTGGTGTCTATGCAATGTCAGGAAAAGGCTTCGTTCTATCAGGAAGAACCCCAAGAAAATGTTCATCTTGCCTGCTATTAGAAGATAGATTTGTTTCTGCTTTTTGCAGCAATCTAAGGTCTGTTGATGGCTGCTTCAAAGCATTTTTTGTTTTTGATGCAAGTTACCCAAAGTCATGCGCCCGGGTTCGGGAATTTCTTCACACTGTCATCTATCCCAGGAATAGATTAATCCCAGGGCATGAACCGAATATGATCAAATGAATGAGGGCTCATTTAGCTCTGATGGAAGCGTAAAATGTTGCTCATAAAGCTCCATTAAATGATCTGAGAGGGAGATTCCCTCTTGGCACTTTTCCAAAGTGTTGACGTATGTTAAGTACTGAGATAATCAACAATTCATCAGTTGGGTCAAGTTTTTACATGTAATTTGTTCTAAAAAACAGAGCCGGTTTTACATAGCATGTCTTCATGTGTATTAACATGTAACATGTAAGACTGATTTGAAATAATGGATATAATATAATGAATTATATAGTTTTTGTTACTTTCATTTTACTTTCATTGATATTTTTTTTATGAATTTGCTGTCTATATTCTATGTATCATATGGCAATAAAAAGATTTTTGGAGAAAATCTGTTTTGAATCTAGTTTTTATAAGCTGAATTTTATGGTAAGTAGAAATATTAACCCCAATTTTAATGTTAATATAACCAATGTGATGGGTTCTGACTTTAGACCCAATTTTTAGTAACCTCAACTTCAAACAATGGTCAATTTAACCCCTTTTTTGGATAGTTATCCTGAGCCAGTGTGCTGGGTCAAACCAGTAACCCAACCCAGCGTTGGCTCGGTTCATATTTGACCCAGCGTTGGGTTACTGATTGGGTCATTTTTAACCCAGCATTTTTATGAGTGTACAGTTCTGGAACTGATGGATACACTTTTGTAATTTAATATTCAAATCCTGACCTGGGAAAAGAGCTACCTTTTAGTGTATATCAATATTAACTTGAGAGCTGTCTTCATGAACACATCACATAAAGAAGAAATGACCACACATAAGTTTAATATCACTTAATATCATTTCATGTTTGTTGGTTCAGAGGTGATGTGTAGAGTACATTTGAAGTATTTTGTCTTGTGTTCAAAAGAAACATTCATTATACACAACTTTTACTGAAAAGATGAAAGGGCTAAAAATAACAAGAGCTTTCAAGATGAGTAACATTAATAGTTTTATCAGCTTGTTCATGTGTCAGGGTACCTGGGTCGTTGACCCAGTATTTTCAGTGTTGGACCTTTTGTCATTCTTTAGTTTCCCCATGCCTGTTTACTGTTTTATTGTGTTAGTCTCTTGTCGGTGTGCATTATGTTTCGCTTTGCTGCTTCTGTTCCATTAATTAGATTAATTCCAGCTGTGTTCTCACCTGTTTCAGTCCTCATTATCCAGTCCATTTAAGCCCTCAGTTTCCCTCAGTTCCACATGTCGTTGTCGCCAACTCCTCCTGTGTTTCCTGTCATTCAGGCCCCTTATGTTCAGTCTCATAGTTCAGTTAATAAACACAGTGCACATTGTCAACCAGCCTGTGAGTCCTGGGTTTGGGTCCTCTTTCCATTCCCCCACACCGTACAGTGACATCATGAGATGCTGAATTATTAAACATGAATTCATATCTTTTCTGGTTCATAATTGTTCACACTCATTTTTTTTTTTAACTAGCTTGCTCCTTTTCACATGTATTTAAAAAGCTCTGTTTAAATCTTTATTTTCTTGAGCAATAAAATGTCACTTTATCTGTCAGATCCCAGACGCAGTCTGTATCTGCTTGTTCTGATGGGTAAGTGGATTGTTTTACTAAATCTATTTTATGTTTTTATTCTAAAATGAATTTAGATTAATGTTGATTAAAGATTTGCAATATTTTTACTAATGCATTTACTGAATATACATCCATATTTATCTAGCAAACTGTGTCTCATCATCTAAACTTGACATGATGGTTGGATGATTAGTTTCTTTTTTTAGTTGAGTTTAGGTTACTAAGATCACTATTAACTACTGCAGTAGCAGAAACTATTCTTCCTGGGGTCTGTTTTTAAGTTTTTAACAAAAAATGCTTTCACACATAAAACATGTACTACATAAAAGACAAAGAAAAGGCTCATAAACAACACAGCAACACAATTAAAAAAAACAGCTCTTCATTAAACATTGTTACAAATAAACATCTTTAGGATTCACATTAGCTCATTATTGCTTATTTAAATTATTAATTCCATCCCTAGGGACCACCATGCTCATCACATGAAATGTCACAAGACCTAACAAAAATAACAAATTCTAACAATTATTCCTGAGTAAATATATAAAGTCTCAATTTTTTACAAAAACTTGTTGTGTTCAAGGGTGTCAGGAGTAGTATGACTCTGTATCAGCACTTTTTTAGGTCACTCTTTCTTGTTGAAATGCCATTTTTATAAGTGTCATTTTAAAGCAGCAAAAAATATTTCAAATGTCTCAAAGCATTTGACAAATCATTGTACTCAATCTCATTTATGTGACAGTTTAAACCTGTTATGTTTGATTTACTAATCAGACTTTTATGTTTATCATATTTCTGTATTTTAGGTCAGTGTTTCTTCTTTACATGCCGCCTGTATAAGTACCACTTTATTGAAGAAAACAAGACCTGGTATGAAGCACAGAGATACTGCAGAGAGAAATATACAGACCTGGCCAAAGTGTTTGACATGACAGACATGAGCAGACTCTGTAACTCCACACAGAATCAAGGAGAAGCCTGGATTGGAATGAACAACAACACAGATGGAAACAGGACGTTGCATTGGTCTCTGCCAGGAGTGGAATACACTCATAATGACAGCAGCTGGGATCAGAGTGGAAAAACTTATTTTGAACCACCTGGGAACTGTGGGAGGAAAGAGACAAGCTGGTAGATGTTTCATGTAACACTACGTGGTGGTTCATCTGCTATGATGGTGAGGAGATGTGAATAATATTAAATGTTATTATAATATCATGATATAAAAACAGAATGGAATCACATCATTGTGATTTCAGAAAAACCTTCAGTTTCAGGAGACAAATTTATTAAGGGATGTCTTTGTGTGTTTTTATGTTGGTTTCACAGAAATGAAGAAAGACAATAAAATATTGTATTGGATAACAACACCTATGAACCGGACACAGGCTCAGACCTACTGCAGATCCTATTACACTGACTTGGCCAGTGGATTCGATCAGGTAGATGGAGAAGAAATGGAGGCCCTGATCAAGTCTAAGAGCTCTCAGTTTAACGCATGGATCGGTCTGTTCAGAGACAGCTGGAGGTGGTCAGATGGGAGTGATTTCTCTTTCAGATACTGGGATATGGAGTTATTCAATGATGAACAAAACAACAAGACATGTGCTATGACTCTGTTAAACAGATCAGGAAAATGGAGCTCTGATGAATGTGACAAAGAAAAACCCTTCTTCTGTTATGATGGTGAGTTTTTATTAACATGTATCTGACTAGTTTTCTCTAAAAGAAGGATCACTGGAATCACTGACAAGATCCAACATTGTATCCAATATTGTATATTTTTCCTCCACCTACATATGCATGTATGCTGAATCTCAAAAACATGAATACACTTAAGCTGGGCATACACTGTTCGATTTTTCAGTCGCGTTATTTAGCTCCTGCTCAAACTGTACGATTGAATCGCAAGGGTTAGAAGTTCGTAGGTCATGATGCATGGTACGGCCCGATGCTCTGATGCAACCTGAGTCCTCACACTGTGCGTCCATAACATGAAGCTTATAAAACAAAATCTGTCACTCGCTGTCCCTCTCTGTCTTTCACTCACACAGACACACACACACCACCACCATCAACTTTGCTAAATTGCTAATGAAAAACATTGACCAGGCAGCTGCAATTGAG